>JAJIYU010001264.1:0-37437 GCA_030144865.1 Tinospora cordifolia | reverse complement strand
ATTTTATATCGAAATTTTGCATTTTTTTTTCTAAAATCATAAAAATTCATCATTTTACCATTTTTCATCAAAATTTCTAATCATATCTCATTTTCTCATTTATTTCGTTATTTTCTCCTAAAATTGGATAATTTACCAAAAATTATATTTTCTTCCCAAAAATTTCATTAATTACTCTAAAATTTTCATAAAAATTCTAAAAATTCAACAATCAATCCCAAATATTGTTTTCCTCAAGAAAACACGTTTTCCTTCTAAGTTCACATATTTTCTCCTCAAACTTGTATTTTTTTCTCATTTTTTCTTATTTTTCTTCAATAAATAATATACAATAGAGAAAATTGAGGTAAATCACTGTATTTCCATTAAAAATTTTAGAAAATACATATGTCGGAGCCGAATGTTTTTGTGTATCAAAACATGGGTCGTCACATCTTCTTCTTTGGGTATTTGGGAACGAAATATTTGCTTCTGTATGTGGGAACAAAATCTCTGTTTATAACGGTTAGTCTTCTTCTTTGTGCATTTCAGTTCATCGATATTTTTTGTTTGTCTTTGTTCTGTTAATCTTCATTCGTTATTTGCATAATTGCTACAGAATAGCTGCAGAATCAACACAATCATTTGCTTGTAACTATTGTTGTTCTTCTTTGTGCGTTTGGGAACGAAATCTATGCTTATGCTGGGTACAAAATCTCTGCTTGTGGGTTTGGTAACTGTTGTTATTCTTCAATTATTATTATTCATTTTTGCTATTGACTTCTACTAAGGCTAACTTATTCATTTTTACTATTAACTTATTTTTGTTCTTCTATTTAGGAATTGATATATTTAGTTATACATGTATAAAAAAATGGGTCAATATTTCAAGGTTAACTCTCGCATCTAAAATTAGATAGCATTATTTATTACTTGTTTGCATTATTCGAAATATAAGTAATTTTCATTTTTTTAGGTTAACACAAGAGTATAGATATGGTGCTCGAAATTTTATCAATTTTGCGCGTGCAAGTTTAGGAAATATAGACATAATATCGTGTCCTTATACAAAATGCAAGAACTTGAATTGCCATCATTATGATGTAGTATATGATCATTTAGTCATAAAAGGCATAGATCCTACATATACTAATTGGTTTTTTCATGGAGAAAGGCTTGAAACATGTGGTTCTGTCTTCGAAGATATACCCATGAATGATACATACAAAATGTACAAGGACCATGCATATATTCAAAAAGATCATGATAGACAGAATGAGCATAAAATTGAAGAGGAAGACCTCACACATTTAATTGAAGAGGTAGAGACACCTTTATATCCTAGTTGCTTGGAACATACTAAAATTTCAGCAACAATAGTTTTATTCAAGTTAAAAGCTTCATATGGTTTATCAGACACTGGGTTTAATGAATTGCTTAAGATTGTTGTGATTTGCTTCCATCTGATCATACTCTTCCTAGTTCTTTATATGCAACAAATAAACTTCTAAAGGCATTTGATCTTGGGTATGAAAAGATACATGCTTGTATTAATGATTGTTATTTATTTAGAAATGAGCTACATGATGTAGATCTATGCCCCAAATGTGGTTCATCTAGATGAAAATCTAAGCACACTCAAAAAAAGACAAAAGTCTCTAAAAAAGTGTTGTGTTATTTTCCAATAATTTCAAGACTTCGAAGAATGTATGGAGTGGTTGAAATAGCTGAATAATTGACATGGCATCAAAATAACAAAAGTATAGATGGAAAAATGAGGCATCTGGTTGATTCACCAGCATGAAAAACTATAAATAAGAATGATGAGTCTTTTGCATTAGATCCTAGGAATATTAGATTTGGATTGGCTACGGATGGTTTTAATCCTTTTCAAGACCTTAGTTCAAGGTATAATTGTTGGCCAATAATATTAGTTACAAATAAATTAACTCCATGGTTGTGCATGTTGAAGGATAATTTAATGTTGACATTACTTATTCCTAGGTCGAAACAACCAAGAAATGATATACATATTTACTTAGCACCTTTGATAGACGATCGGAAATTGTTATAGACAAATGGAGTTGGCATATATAATGCATTTACAAAATCAAAATTTAACTTAAGACCAATCTTAATATGGACTATAAATGATTTTCCTGCTTATGCAAATATGTCTGTGTGGTCAACAAAATGAAGATTTGCATGTCCTATTTGTCGCTTGGATACTTGCTCTAAATGGTTACTTCATAGTCAAAAATTCTCATACATGGGTCACAGAAGATTTTTAGTTCATGGTTATCCATATCAAAAAAAAAGAGCTTGGTTTAATGGTAAACAAGAACTACGAAGAAAACCAAAGTGGTTTACAAGTGAAGCAATTCTTGTAGAGGTAGAAAATATTTAAATGATTGGGGGAAGTGTGCAAAAAGGAAGAGAAAGACAAAAGAGGAGGAACAAACATGGAAGAAGAAGTCAATTTTCTTTGAATTATCATATTGGAAGGTATGCTTATAAATTTGTCTTATTGTACTTTAAATTCATTTGTTTTGTGAAATATAATATAGATTCATTCTATTTCATAACATATGAAGTAATTAAGTCAAATTTATGCAGAGCTTGCTTTTACGTCATAATTTGGATGTGATGCACATTGAAAGAATATATGTAATAGTATTATTCACACACTTTTGGATGTGAAAAGCAAATCAAAAGATGAACTCAATGCTCGTAGAGATTTGGAATGCGTGAATATTAGAACTGAGTTACATGCTGAGAAACGAGGAGATCGATTATATTTACCTGTTACAATGCACACTCTTTCAAAAAAAGAGAAACAAATTTTTTGTTGAAGATTAGCAAATTTGAAGTTACATGACGGTTATGGGTCTAACATTGGAAATTGTGTGTCGATTAAAGAATGTAAGATATTTGGATTGAAGTCACACGATTGCCATTTATTAATGCAACAAATTTTGCCTATTGCTTTGAGAGGAGTTCTAGTAAATGGTTCAAGATATGTAATTTCACGACTTTGTAGATCTTTTAATGTACTTTGTGATACGATTGTTGATCGAAATTTATTATTAGACTTGGATGATTTAATAACTGAAACTTTGTGCATTTTTGAAAGGTTCTTTCCTCCATCTTTTTTTAATATTATGGTTCACTTAACAATTCACTTGGGACGAGAAGCTTGTTTGGGTGGTCCAGTCCAATATAGATGGATGTATCCATTTGAGAGGTAAAGTATATATCACTTTAATGTGTTTAGCTACTTTATTATATATGTATCTTAGTCCATTACTCACCAAATAATTGAATATACTAATCTTTGTGGTGTTTTAGATTCATAAAAGTGCTAAAGGGCTATGTTAAAAATCGTGCACGACCAGAGGGTTGTATAGCTGAACGATATCTTGCCAATGAGTGTACCATATTTTGTAGCAAATATATTGAGAAAGCACGTGAGGTAGGGATTCGATCGACACGCATTTGGAAGGCTACCCAATTCTTAGTAAAAAGAAAGTGGTGCTTCCATTTGATATCTTGGATATTGTTCACCGTTATGTTTTATTAAATAGTTTAGAAGTTCAACCTTACATAAAGTAAGTATATTGTTCTTATAATCCATTTCATAAATTATGAATATCTTAGCGCTTCGTTCAAGTTGGAGCTAACTTTATGTTGTTTATTAGAATGTACTTAAATAAACTTCGACATTCAGATAGAAGATTATTAAGGAATGAATATTTGTTGTATAAACGACACATGGATGAATTTAATAGATGGATTCATGATAAGGTAAACGATCATTTTTCAACATGCATTTCCATTTAGCTTAGTAATGTAGTACTCATTATATTATTTTTACTATATGACCAGATTAAGGTGCTTGCTGGACATAACAATGTTTCTAGTAAGCTAACATGGCTCACACTGAGGCCTAGGGAGCAAGTATTATCGTGTTAGGTATATGTAATAAATGGTCTCCGTTTTCATACAAAAGATGCAGAAAAATACTAACAAAATAGAGGTGTTTCAGTTGTAGCAATAAATCTTTGTAGGTCTAGTGCAAAAGATCAATCACAACAATCTGAGGAGGTCACTTATTATGGAGTCTTAAAAGATATCATAATTCTTGATTGCCATACATTTCATGTGCCTATTTTAAAATGTGATTGGGCTAATATTGTCAATGGTGTCAAAAAAGAAGAAGGATTTACATTAGTCAATCTTCATGAGGGGCAATCTCAATTTGATAAGGATTCATTCATTCTTGCATCATAAGCAAGGCAAGTTTTCTATTCTACAGAAAATGAAACATCTAACTGGTATGTCATTTTGAGAGCTCATCCAAGAGGTTTTCATGAGTTACAAGCATATGAGGAAAGTATAAACTTGACAGATAAGCCTATGAACATGTCAACATTTGGAGATGGAAACGTGGAACACTGTGCTACGATTGACCTAAATGGCACTATTTTGTGAATAATGTAAGCATTAAGTTCTATGCTATAACTGATTGAATTTTTTCTTGAATTTCTGTCTGAGTTTATATGCTTGGATTGTGTATTAAATCCTACTTTTTTAATTATGTGATAGTTATTTATTGCATCTAAAGTAATTAGTTAATTCCTTTTTATTTTGTATCAACAGGCATATTATATCTTCTATAGCCACTATGACAAAAAAGAAGACTTTAAAAGCTAGTGAAGTAAGTATTTTATTTTCAGTGATATTCATAATGATGCATTTTTGGTCTAGTTATATGAATATTATAAAACAAATAATTTTATATATATAAATGCATTTTTTTCAAGTCACACCTTCTTCTTGGACAGTTACCTCCACAATCGTCACTGTTGCTACTGTTTTTCTTCTTTTCCTCACAGCTACTATTCTTCTTCTTTAGTATAAGGTATCTACTCTTCATTCACATTTTTAACTTTCATCTCTTTAACGTTAATGACTTCTAATGTTTGTTGATTACTATTATAGCTTTTGGTTTAAGAATAATAAACAATATGAAATTTCATCTCTTTCACGTATGCTTTTTAAGAAAAATTAATATATAGGTTTAGGTGTCCAATCCCCTAGTGGGGGGCTAAGTGTTCTATGGATCATGTAAAACTATGCATAGTATCCTTTTTAGTTTTATTCTTATATGTCTTTGTTAGATATTGAGTTGATTTAATTATCACAGTTGTCTTTAGCTCTTATTCTTATTTTTTTAAAAAAAATTAATCTAATTAAGTTCATTTTTTATATAGTTATATATAAAGATTGGAACAATAGAGAACTTGAGTTTATATGGTTTGATTGTGTATCAAGATGAGACGTGATGATCCTTCAAGAAGAATTTTTGCTTGTCGAACTTTTTATTTTTATTTATTAGGATTAATAATGATAAGTATAGTGTAAATAATAATTACACTTTTTGATGGATTGTATATATGTTTGGCATTTTTTAATTTATTATTCTTAAGCGATATTAAATGAGTCATTTGAAATGATAGGACAAATGTTTAATAATGTTTATTTTATATTATAAATTTACAGATACAGGTAAATATATGCAATATATGTTGTAGTAAAATACGATTAAAAAAATTCACACAAATGACAACGTTCAGTTTTCGTTGTAAGATACATAATATAACAACATGCAGACGATTGTTGTGAAAATACTGGAGTTTTCACAACGGGCACATGCATTTTGTTAAGTAATGGACATACAACAACAACCACTTGACCGTTGTTGAAAGGTTAAAAGGTTAGGGTTTCCACAATGTTCACCCGTTGTTATAACACGCCTACGACAATAGGTATGATGATCGTTGTCAAATATATGTTAAAAGATTAAAGCATTTAACAATGTGCAAACGTTGTTGTAACCTCAGTTCTTAGACCGATACACAATGCATTACAACAACAGGCTCGCGACCATTGTTAAAGGTTAGGGTTTCCACAATATGTTCCTGTTGTTATAACATTTTTACAACAGCAGGCATAATGATCGTTGTCGAATATGTGTTAAAAAATTGAATCATTTAACAATGAATGAACATTGTTGTAATCTCACTGTTAGACCGATACACAATGCTTTACAACAAGAAGTTCATGACCGTTGTTAAAAATAGTCAGTCGTTTAACAACACCCTAATCGACAACATCACCATAAATGTTGTCGTATGGGTATAACAACGAACATTGCACGTTATTTTAGGTGTTATTTCTTGTAGTGCAAAATGATGCACTAGTTTTCGAACCCCTCTGTTGTAACACCCTGAAACTTTGCAAGCATGCCACGTCGCGAACAAATAAATAGATAAATAAAATAAAATATTTTTTCTTAGAAAAAATTGATAAATGAGTTAAAATATTATTTTTTATGCATGGGCCATAGTTTGAAAAAATAATCAAATGTTAGTTTATAAAAGAAACAAGTAATGATATTATTAAGCTTATTATAAAGTTTTAAACTAATCAAGTGTGGAAAAAAAAATATATATATATATTCCAGAAATCTCAGGAACGAACCAAAGCTTTCTGGCTCGTCGGTGAAAGGAAAATTCTGGGAAAGGAGAGAAGCTGGTTAGGGCGGTAAATGGAAGATCCAGAAAGTTGGAGAAGACGAATTTGGAATAGAGAGGAGAAACCGTATATGTTTCTGGGTTTTTGGAAGTGAACAAGAGAGGAAGACGAGAAGCAACACAACTGCTGTTGAATACTGTGAAAAGAAGACTTATGCAACTGCTGCTGCTGGATGAAGAAGAAGAATAGAGCAACAGCAGCTGGTTTTCTGGGCTTATTCCAGTTCACAGTTGTTAAAACAGAGGAGGAAGAAATAGGAGCTTGCTGGTGGCACGAGTTGGGGCCTTGAGGTGGGATTTTGTAGTTGAATGAACAAGATCAAGAAGAAAATGAGAAACAAGATTTGGAAAATGGTTGCTGGGGCGTTATTAAAGCTACTGTCGTAGTGTGCGTGGTGTGGGTGTCAAGAACAGGGGAGAACGAACGGAATAAAACGAAGAAGATGATAAAGCATGTTGCTGCAATGTTGGACCGTGAATTTCTGTAGACACTGGACCGTGGAGGAAGTGAAGAACGTGAGCTGCTGGATGAAGGAAAACTGAAGCAAGAAGAAGAAATAGAGGGGCGGTGCCATGTTTCTGGAAATTGAGAACAGTAGTCTGTTGTTTCATTTTAGGCGGACTAAAATGAAAGACCAAGAACCCGATTAGGAGCAAAATTTTTTTGGGTACGTTGCTGTTAGTTAATCGTGATTTGGGGCAAGGTTTGTTTGGACGTTCTGCTACTAATTGACCGTGAAGTAGGGGATCAAATGGCTGGCGTTGAGATAATGAAAACTGTGGGTTGCTAAGTTTTGTGGATGAGGTTGGATGGACGAACTGAATGGGGAAGGTGTGCTTTGGGAGCTCAAAACCATGAAGAACAATATTTAATTGCGAATGCAAATGAAAAAGGTATAATATTTTTATTTTGTGACTTCAAATTCTACAAAATTTAAAATTATCTTTCTTTGATTTTAGATGCAAAATTTTAAAATTTAAAAATTTAAACCCTTCATAGTGGAACTTACATAATTAAAGCCTTATTCAATATTTTAATAAAAATATTAATTTCAATGCTTACAAATTTCACTAGGTACTTAGGAAATAAATATCAAACGTTAGAAAATTCGCAGTTCAAATATTAAAAATCTAATTTTTAGAAACTACATGTAAATAGAAAATATTAAAAAAAAAATTTATTTAAATAGAATTTAAATAAATCAATTATAAAAATTAGTTTAGAATATTTCTTTAGTAATTTGAATTAAATAAATTTAATATTAGATTAATTATTAATTATTGAACATGAGGATAAGTTGATTTAAAATTTTAAATTGATTATTCTTAGAAAAATAGTTTTCCAACATATTAATAGTTTTATTTAATATTAGAAGTTCAAGATTTAATAATTTAAATTAGTTGAAAACATGGAAAAAAAATATATCTTTAAAAAGCTTAAAATATTTTATAAGAAAAGAATAAAAAAATTTTGGCCCTGAAACTAAATATGTAACATTTAGAAGTCTTATTTTATTCGTAACTAAATTAACTATGATATTAATAAATTGTTTAAATTATGAGGATTAAGTTATTAGAAATCTAATTTTACGAAAAGGCTTGTAAGTAAATTATTAAAGTTTTAATTTCAAATTAAGAAAATTCAGAGGACTTAGAAGTTATTTTAATTAAAAGGTATAAAGTTCTAGAATTTATGAATAACCCCAAAATTAATTGAAACTAATATCTAGATTCCATAATTAGTTTGGAAATCTTTAAGCTTAAAAATATTTTGAATAAGGTCTAATATGAATTAAGAACTTAGAAATTTTTATTGATTCTTGAATTTCAAATTTTACAATTGAAACTATCGAGTATTTCGACAGAAAGCAAGGAGCCTTGAAGATCGGCAGAATCAGGTGGGCGTGACTTCCTTGCTCATATGTATTATATAGATTTAAACTTCAAAGCATTTGTTTGAATAGCTTTATGTTATTAGAATCTTATTAAGAAATTGATTAAAATTGTTTGGTTTATTTGAATGATGTGTGATGTATGATGAATTATTCACACTCATGCATAATCAGTTTATGACACGATGGAATATAAAGGTTTGCACTTAGATTTACTCAATTATGGCATGTATGAATAAGGAAAATATGCATCTAGATCCTATTATTTATTCATGCACCTTATAATGCTAACTTGCATGCACAATTTGAATTATTTTCCTAGTGAATTATGTGATGTATGACGTGTTTGAGATTGGTTGAAAAACTAAAATAAGACGATGGTTTATTAAGAATCCACGTATCGGTGCGATTGATGAGCCCGAGGTGGATCGAGGTGGCATCTCCTATATGTCACCGCTTAAGATTGACGAGCCACAAGGGAGATCGTAAGTATTCCCAACCGGAGCTGACTGTGACAACTCAAAGTCTTTGAAAGACGGTACGATGTCATGGTAAGTACTCTCTTTTAGGCTGTGATGTGTGTGTCGATTGGTTTTAAACAATTATTGAGGCCCTCTGAGATTTGATTAGATCACAGGGAATACCGAGAGGCATCTCAACCCTCTTTCGGTCTTAGACTACAACTAAAAAAAATGAATGTTTGAAACGCCTAATGTTTGAAAGTGTCTGTAATATTTTATATTTGGTCTGTATAATGCATGTGATGTGTAGGAACGATCCACTAGGCTTTTAAGCTTACTCCCATTTTATGTTTCAGGAATACTCGAGCGTAGCACATAACAGTCTATATTAGAAGACTTACACTCAGATTTGGACACCTCTGGGGGAGGTCATTCAGAATAGGAGACTATAGAGGTGGTGTTCTTTACTGAAACAATTTGCATGTATTGATTTTGATTTTGGATTTCTATGACTCATGTTTTCAACTGATTTTGTATATTTCACAGTTACTGTTTGAAAAGAAAATTTTTGAAGTAATTCTATTCTGTAACTTGAAATTATGATCTATGCTTTTCAAATTAAGTTTGTTTTCCTTTAACTCTGAAAATTCGGTGAACACATGAAAATTAATTTGAACTATTATTTCCTATGGAATCTTGTTACAAATGCATTTCTTTGCTAATGGTTTTGTGGACTTGAAATTGAAGAGAGAGATTTGGACAGAACAAAATTTATAAGTAACATCTTGATTTTTAGCGGGTGACGGTCCACACGTGAGATAACACATGACAGGAGGTCCAGTTGAAAATTGGGGTGTTACATCTGTGCTGGTTTTCAAACCCAGAAACGTAAAGAATGCCTCAACAACAACTTCTGATTTGAGAGTGTTTTGAGCATACAAAAGTCATATATGTGAAGAATAAAACCAAAGCGAAGGTGGAGTTTGGATCCGTAAAGAGCAAAACTCAAACGAGGGTGGAAACGCAAAGCAACAAGGTATAACATTTCGATTCCAATGCTCTTGCATTTCGATGTTTAGAGTTTAGTGTTTTACTTGATGTGAATGGGAAAAATGAGACTTCACATCCAAACCATTGCATTCTAGGCATTAGCATTCGAACCTTCGCATTTGGTCCTTCGCATTTGAAACCCTTGCATATAGCCCTCGCATATAGCCCTTTGCATTGAGCCCTTCGCATTCAAGATTTGTGTATGTGAGATCTCGCACTTTGAAGGCCCACTGTTAGCAACCCCGCAAGTGTACGTGATCACAATAATAATAACCGGTAGAGACCGAGTATCGTCCACAGAGAACAGAGATTAGTTAATTATCTTAAATCACAATCTAATATTAGGATTCACTTTATTAAGGCTCCTAATAGAGTTTGGTTTGTTTAAATATAAATTTAAATTAAAAACTATTGAAAGCAATAAAATTATGTTTCAAAAATTATGTTGAGTAATTATCTAAGATAGTAAATTCTTTCGTTCTCACCTCCATGTCCTGTTCTAATTAATTAAACTCCTAGTTTTATAGGTTCTAGCACTTATCGGTCTAGTTTCCTACTACACTCTTCTGAGGTGCACAGTTAACAATTTAATGCCTTGTGAACAGTAATCATGTGCAACCTCCTAAACAATCAATAACTCCTGGTCAATCAACTGATCTAGATCTATATTATGATAGTCTAACTATTAAACCTCTCTCCCGAGTTAGTTTAATAGTTTGAGATCATAATGTTTATAGCCAGTAAACATTAAGCATTAAACACACAAAATATAAAACAATACATTAAAATCAATTAATTAGAGTATAAAATCTCAGGATCCTACATTAGAAATTTACATCATATACTTAAGATTAACTAGCCTGACATAGTAATCAGTTCAACAACAAAGAATAATGAATACAAAGTGACATACTCAAAGCTTGATCTTTGATCTTCAATTCTTTGTTGTTTTCGTTCTTCGTCTACGTTTGGCCGTCAAAATCAACTAATCTTCGAAATTAAGAATGTTTAAACCCTAATTTCCAATCCTATTTATATTAAACCACTTAAAAACCCTAAACAGAATTAGAAATAAATTAATTAATCGCATTACCACGGTCAATCACTGCATTAATCTTCATCCCTAGTTGAAAACATGAATCTTTGGCATTTTGTAGCTGCTGTCAGTCCTTTTTCTTCATGATATGCATTTATGGTTATCGTGGTCGCTGGACTGATTACCGCGATAACCAATGTGACTTCTTTTTCTACAATTTTTTGGTTTTTCTCCAATTACTTCGATCATCAGTTCTTGTATGGCGGTAATTGGTTGCTATTCTTTATTTTTAACTTTTCTTTGCCTTTTTGTGTTGTAATCTTCTTTCTACTACGTTCTTGTCTTGCACAAACTCTTTGTGTTGTAATTCTCTTTCTGCTTTGTTCTTGCCTTGCACAAACACTAAAGAACCTTCCCCATACATCATCTTCTCATAGAAATGCTATAAACAACACTTGACAATTCTCAAATGCAATAAAACATGCAATTCATGTTATAAATGCTCATGCAACTAATTATGCACAATTATATTTGATTTCCTACTAAACTTCTATAAATACCTATAAACTACCCATAGAAATGTTAATCTATTATTCAACTAACACCCGCATTCGAGATTTCGCATTTTTTTGAATGCCAACATTTGGATATCTCGTATTTGCGAAACCCTTGCATTTTACTTTAATTTTATTTTATTTTGGGTTGTGTTGATGTGCAAAATGCTATAGGGAATGATGTGATGTTTGGTGTGTACACGAGGTCTATATTTCTGAAAAATCTCATAAGTACTACGGTAACACATCGTATGGCCCCTGTGTGCAAATATATATATATATATATATATATATATATATATAACTATTCTTGACATGAGAACATTATAGTGTGCTTTAAGAGATTTTAAGAAAAAAACTTTTTCGTCAAATCCAAATAATATTGATTTTAATTGTTTAGATTAAAAAAATCCAAAGCTAGTACGGTGTAGCGTAGAAACCCAAGGGAACTGAAAGAAAGGTCGGTGTGATTATCATACTCTCTACTATTATTTGAATTTTTAAATATTGAACATGATGATTGATTATTTGAACACGTATTTAAAATCATGCTAGATGTGTTGTTGAGTGAATATTGATTGAAATGATTGATGGAATGCTAAAATAATTCGATGGTTGTTTTAACAATTTCAGTACTTATATGCTCAGATGACATAAAATGTTTTTATTCTATTTTATTCTTTGCCATGATAATATTACTTGAATGTCAGTATGATTGATTTAAATGTATCTTGAAGTATTACTTGTGATGAATGTCTTGAGATGTAATGGAAAACTAAAGAAGATTAAATTAAGACTTTAAAATTCCACATACCGGGGCGATGACCGGCCTTCGGTTGTCATCGTGTGTGTCCCCAACCTAGTAAAGGTCCCGAAAGGTAACCGGTGTTCGGGCGTTACCCCCAAACATTGTTCCCGATCATGAGGGGGGGCCACCAAGGCAAAAACCTTTTGGTCTAATTTGCAATGAAAGGATAAAGAAAGTTTTTGAAATGTCCTAATGTAATGAAAGTGTTTGTATGTTTTATATTTTGGTCTGAATAATGCTAGCGATGTTCTGTATGATCCACTTGGCTCACGAGCTCACCCCACTTTTCCTTTTCAGGTGATATTTGACGCTGCATGAATCAATCGACGCCATAAGAAACTTGGTTATTTTGTTGAAGCCTCACTAAGGAGGTTGTTACGTGTTTTATTATGACCCTTGTATTTAATTTATACTGGGCATGTGCCATTCAATTTTTGGACTGCTCAATTTACATGTAATTTAATTATTTTGATTTATTTTTGTGAACTTTAACTGGTATAGACTTAAGTTGTTAATGCCTATTTTTTTCTTAGGAATTTTACTAATTAATATCTTTTACCTATGAACTCTCATTTCAAAGGATTTTTAGTTTATTTGAATTGATTTCATCATTACTTGATAAAACTGAATTGAAAGAAATAGCTTTTAGTAGCACTCCAGTCTTCGACAGATGATCATTTTGCGGCTTCTCCGTTGGATGGGCGTGCCTCTCCACACTCAGCCCAAGAGACAAACGGACCGGGGACCAAGGTGTTACAAATCTGGTATCAATGTGAAAAAAAATAATGGTGTCTGGGATTAATGTAACTTGTTGACTTGGTGAAAAAACCTTTCAGCCGAATGTTGAGACCTTAGAGACAGTGGATAGAGATTATGTGATGCTACAAAGGCACAGTGGATCATAAATATAAATAAAAGTTTTTAGGGCATAAGCTAGATACTGAAAATATGTGAAAATAAACATTTGATTGATCAGGACACGAGATGGGGCGGACCCTGTATCTTTGGTTTCTATGTGGTATGGGACACATAGGAATTTGGGGATATGGAGGAAGCAGATTTATGGGCCATGTTAGGTGAATGGTCGATGACTTTGGAAGAACTTGTTTCATTATGCTTGGCTGGTATGAGATGGTCAAGTATAGTGAGGGCTTATGAAGCCTTAGAAATTAAGATATTTGCGAAATTGTTTGAGTATAGGGAAGTCCTTGAGTGGAAGCGTATATCGCTGAGCAAGGGTGGTATGGGACACACGAACCCAGAGGCATATATGGAAGCTTATGCTAGCTTGGATTGCTTGATTAACTGAATAATTGTTTGCATGCTTGATTGACTGAATAATTGCTTGAAAAATTGACAGTAGAGAAATCAGGCCCGACTGTATGCCACACCCAAACTGATCCCATTCCAGTAGTGACATTAGATGTAACCACACCCATCGGGGCTATGACGAATTCGAGGAGATATTATAGATGTAACCTCAAAATTGGGAACAAGTTGATTTTAGCTGATGTGTGCTCCATTTTCATGGATATGACGTGATATTGGGTATGAACTTGTTGAGCCAATACCAAGCACAAATCGACTGTTAGAGATGAAGGATGATGGTGAAGCTACCTTCAGGCGAGGTATTAAAGATAAATGTGGATGTGTAAAAATTGTCAAGGAGTTTGATGCCAGCTATATTACACACTATAAAGTAAAAAGAGAACATTAGACAGTTACTTGAAGAAGATGCATAGAAATCAAGAGAATTATAGGGTATACCTGTTGTATGGGAATACGAAGATGTGTTCCCAAACGATCTACCTTGATTTCCACCCCACAGACAAGTTGAGTTCAAGATTGAGTTGCATCCAGGCACTAATCCCATAGCCATTCCACCCTACAGAATGGCACCGGTGGAATTGATAGAGTTGAAAACACAGTTGGATGAACTCCATGAGAAGGGATTTATTACACCCAACCGGTTACTATAAGGAGCCCCTGTATTGTTTGTGAAGAAATTATAAAAAAAAATAAATGCCCATTGTCCAGAATAGAGGACCTGTTTGATTAGTTGACATGAGCCACTCACTTCTCCAAAATTGATCTAAGGTCAGGGTATCATCAGTTGAGGATCAGGGAATCTGACATGTATAAGATTGCCTTCGAAACTTGATACAGGCTTTTCAAGTTCATAGTGATGTCGTTTGGTTTTACCAATCCGTCAGCTGCATTTATGAATCTGATGAATTGAGTTTTTAGACAATACCTAGATCAGTTTATCATGGTACTTGTAAATGAAATTTTAATCTACTCTAAATCAGAGGTTGAGCACATAGAGTACTTGCATATTGTCTTGGAGGTGTTGAGGAGGAATGAGCTAGATGCCAAGCTTACCAAGTGTGAGTTTTGAATGAAGAAGGTCAAGTTCCTTGGCCACGTTGTTTTAGCTAAAGGGATATTAGTAGACCCTAAGAAAGTAGAGGCAGTATCAAACTAGAAGCAACTTATGACTATTACAGAAATTAGAAGCTTCTTAAGTTTAGTTGGATACTATCGCAGGTTCATCCAAAACTTTTCAAAATTGGCTAGACCAATGACTAAGTTAACCAGAAAGGGGGAGAAGTTCCTCTGGAATGATAAGTGTGAATAATCATTCCAAGAATTGAAGAAAAGGTTAACTTCAGCCCCCGTTTTAGTCACACCTACCCATGGTGTGGGGTACACCCTATACACAGATGCTTCGCTAAATGGATTAGTGCGATGTTGATGCAAGAGAGGAAGGTTGTAGCTTATGTGTGGTGTTTATCCAAGGGGGGAAGGTGGTAGTTTATGCTTCACGACAATTGAAGATCTACGAACAGAACTACCCTACCCATGATCTGTTGTTGGCAGTGATTGTTTTCACACTAAAGATTTGGAGGCATTACCTCTATGGGAAGAGTTTTGACCTATTCTCAGACCATAAGAGTCTAAAGTACATTTATACCCAGAAGGAATTAAATCTTCGATAGTGGAGGTGGATAGAATTCCTAAAAGATTATGACTTCCAGCTGCATTATCATTTGGGCGAGGCTCATGTAGTGGCAGACACAATCAGTCAAAAATTTAGCAGGAAAGATGAGGAAAAAGGGCAGATGTATCAGCTAATCAATGAGTATAACTTGGACATGACTTCAGATGAGAAACAAGTGTATTTGTATGCTATGACTTGCCAACTAGGTCTCTTACCCCAAATCAGAGATGAGCAGAAAGGTTACAAGTGGATTATTGATATGACAGAGGTTGTCAAGCAACGCAAGCATACCGACTTCAGAATTGATGCAAAGGGTATACTAAGGCTTGGAAATAGAATATGTGTGTCGGGTAGTAGGTAAAGTAGAAGAACTATTCTAGATAAAGCTTATCAGACTAAGTACATAATGCATCTAGGAAGTGATAAGATGTACCAAAATCTCAAAAAGACCTATTGGTGGAGAGGTATGAAAAGGGACATAGCCAAGTATGTCTCTAGATGTTTGACTTGTTAGCACATAAAGGTCGAGCACAGAAAACCTTCAAGGATGTTGCAACCTCTTCCAATACCAGAATGGAAGGGAGATAATATTGCAATGGGCTTTGTTAGCGGCCTGCCAAGGAATCAGAAAAGGGAGGACACCGTATGGGTGATTATTGATTATTTGACGAAGGTAGCTCATTTTTACCCATTCAATCTATAGATGCATTGCTAAAACTTGGAAAGCTGTGTGTTAAGAAAATCGTAAAACTGTATGGTGTTCCCAAGACTATTGTGTCAGACAGAGATTCCAGGTTCACGTCTCAGTTCTGGCAAAGCTTGCAAAAAGAATTAGGAAGCATGCTCACCATGAGCGCTGCATTCCATACTTACACTGATAAACAATCTGAGAGGGTCATTCAAATATAAGAAGATATCCTGAGAACTTGTGTCCTTGATTTCAAGGCCAATTGGAACAAGTATTTACATTTGGCAGAGTCCGCCTACAATATCAGTTATTAAGCAAGTATACAGATGGCTCCATATGAAGCACTCTATGGCAGACCCTGTAGATCATCGTCTTGTTGGAAAGACTTTGAGGACCAGGTACTCATAGAACCAAAGTTTGTAGAAGAGATAAACACTCGAGGAAAGAAGATTCAGAAGAGGTTAGCTACAGCTCAGAGTAGGCAGAAAAGCTATGCAAACAAGAGAAGAAAACCCTTAGAATTCCAACCAAGTAACAAAGTTTTTCTGAAGATCAACCCACAGAAGGGGATTAAACGGTTTGGAATCAAAGGGAAAGTATCACCGAGATTCATCAGTCCATTTGAGATACTTAAACGAGTTGGTAAATGTGCATACGAGTTGGACTTGCCAAATCGAATGTCCTCGATCCATAACGTGTTTTATGTGTTGATGCTGCAAAGTATGAGTCGAACCCCTCACACATCATAAACTAGGAGGAGATTGTACATTAAGACCATGCAACTTACGAGGAACTAGCAGTCAGAATATTAGACCGTAAGGTGTCGAGTCTCAAGACTAACGATATTCCTTTGGTCAAGGTGTTGTGGAGGCATCATGATCCGGAAAAGGCTACCTAGGAATTGGAAAGCGAGATGTGGACGAAATACCTAGACCTCTTCACCAGAAACACCTGATAAGACAACATCATATAGGTAACCTATTCTTTTAGATTTCAAGGAGAAAATGTTTTTTAAGAGGGATAGGTTGGAATACCCTGAAATTTAATAATGCGCACACGTCATTTCGAAAACCTAAAATATAAATAAATTAATAAATAAATAGGGAGAAATATTCTATACCATGAGCATGAAAAACAAGTAGGTAATAACGACTATGAACATGTAGAAATAATAATAATAATAATAATAATAATAATAAATAAATAAATAAAATATTTTTCATGTCAATGATCTAAACTAAGTGTAAAAAAAGGAAAGAGATCTAAAACCACTAGAAGATGTGCAAAGTTTCACATGCACGATTTTGGCGAAAATAAAACAAAAGAAAAAATATATAATAAAATAAATAAGATATACAACAAGTAAATAATTAAATAAGGGAAAAAATATTTTTTATCCCATAATAATGTAAACTATGCATAAGTAAACCAATAATAAATACGATGAAAAAAGGGGGCTTGCGTGGTTACGAAGGCATAGGACGTGTGAAGAAAAAAATAAAATAAATCAAATATCTTTAAAATAAACAGGTTTCACCTTAAAAAATAAATTTTTATCCTTTTACACTCCAACCTTGGGCAAGAAAAGAAAATAAAAAAAAAACTTGCTGCGTTTTTTTTCACGTGAAGAAGAAGGAAGAAGGAGAGGAGCTAAACAAGAAGAAAGAAGAACGAAGAAGACGATATGAGGAAGATCGCATAGAAGAAGAACGAAGAAGGAGAAGAAGAGAAAAGAGGAAGAAGGAAGAAGATAAGTTGAGCAAGAAGAAGACGATCTGAGGAAGATCGCATAGAAAAAGAAGGACGAAGAAGAAGGGGCAAATGAACGGCAAAGGAAGGGGGTTCGTAGATGTGGGCATGGAATAGAGAGAGAAGAACGATGCCCTAGATTTTAAACCCTTCTATGCTAGTTTTTGAACCCAGAAACATGAAGATGATGCCTTAGATTTCATTGTTCTTGCATAGAAAAACCCCAAAACGATGACCTAGTTTTCAAACCCCTTTGTGCTGGTTTTCAAATCCAGAAACTTGAAGAATGCCTCAGCAACATCTAATTTTTGTTGGGCATTTTTGAGAGGGTTTTCACGTACAAAAGTCAAATATGTGAAGAACAACACCAAAGCAAAGGTGGAGCTCAGATCCGCAAAGAACGAAACTCAAACGAGGGTGGAAATGCGAAGTAACGAGATATAACATTTTGATTCCAATACTCTTGCATTTCGATGCTTAGAGTTTAGTGTTTTAGTTGATGTGAATAGGAAAAATAAGACTTCGCATCCGAACCATTGCAATCTAGGCATTCACGTTCGAACCTTCACATTTGGTCCTTTGCATTCGAAAACCTTCGCATTCAAAGCCCTCGCATATAGCCCTTCACATTGAAACCTTCGCATTCAAGACTTGCGTATGTGAGATTTCGCACTTTGAAGGCTCGCATTCGAGATCTCGCATTCGAGATCTCGCATTTTTTAAATGCTAGCATTTGGAGGTCTCGTATTTGTGAAACCCTTGCATTTTATTTTTATTTTATTTTATTTTGGGTTGTGTTGATGTGCAAAACACTAGAGGGAACGACGTTATATATAATAAGTAAATATTCATGACATGAGAACATTAAAGTGTGCTTTAAGAGATTTTAAGAAGAAACATTTTTGTCAAACCCCAATAATATTGATTTTAATTTTTTTAGATTAAAGAAAATTCAAAGCTAGTATGGTGTGGCGCAAAGGCCCAAGGGAACCAAAAGAAAGGTGGGTGTGATTACCGTACTCTCTACTATTATTTGAATTTTTAAATATTGAACATGATGATTAATTATTTGAACACGTATTTAGAATCATGCTAGATGTGTTGTTAAGTGAATATTGATTGAAATGATTAATGGAATGCTGAAATAATTCGATGGTTGTTTTAATAATTTCAGTACTTATATGTTCAGATGGCATGAAATATTTTTATTTTATTTTATTCTTTGCCATGATTGAATTATTTGAATGTCAGTATGATTGATTTACATGTATCTTGAAGCATTACTTATGATTAATGTCTTGAGATGTAATGGGAAATTACAGAAGATTAAATTAAACTTTAAAACTCCACGTATCAAGGCAATGACTGGCCTTTGTGTGTCATTGTGGGTGTCCCCAACCTAGATTGTCTATGGGGCTAAGTGTAGCTTAGGATCTCATGTCCCTGTCAGGGTCCCAAAAAGTAACCAGCCTTTGAGCGTTACCCTCGAACGTTGTCCCAGATCATGAGGGGGGCACCGAAGCAAAAACCTTTCAGTCTAATTTCTGACAAAAAGACGAAGAAAATGTTTGCATGTTTTGTATTTTGGTTTGAATAATTCTAGCGATGTTCTATATGATCTACTATGCTCTCAAACTCACCCCACTTTTCTTTTTCATGTGATATTTGACACTACACGAGTAGATCGACACCACAAGAGACTTGGCTATTTTGTTGAAGCCTTACTGGAGAAGTTGTTACATGTTCTATTGTAACCCTTGTATTTAATTTAAATTGGGCATGTGCCCTTCACTTTTTGGACTGCTTAATTTATATGTAATTTAATCGTTTTGATTTATTTTTGTGAACTTTAACTATTATAGGCTTGAGCTGTTAAACACCATGTTTTGTTCTTAGGAATTTTACTAATCAATTTCTTTTACCTATGAACTTTTATTTCAAAGGATCTTTGGTTTACTTGGATTGATTTTGTCATTAGTTGAAAGAAATGAATTGAAAGAAATAGTTTTTAGTAGCACTTTGGTCCTTGACAAACGACCATTTCGTGGCTTCTCCTACTGGATGGGCGCGCCTCTTCTCACGCCACTTGAGAGACAAATAGACCGGGGGCCGGGTGTTACATATTCCATGTAGCCCAATGAATAAAAGTTCTTTTTCAAATATTGTTCAAAGTCATTATAGACCAAGATTTGAATTTTGATTTTTGGGTTTGTTTTGGTGAAGTTTAGAAAGAAACTTAACAAAATACTAAATGGTTTCAACAATGAATTTACAACATACTTTTATAATAGTAACCAAAAAAATTATAACATCTTCATAGTGCAATGTCTGACAAATTCCTTTACATCCCTTTTTCAATATAATATCTAGATGCCTTCAAAATTATAATGCCTATCTATTATCTATATCTGTAACAACTCAAGTTTTTGAAACATAAAAAAAGGAAAACATTAGGACTGCGATCTCACGTCAATTGGTTGGGCATGGCATGGAGACCGCGGTCCTGCGTCAAAATTGTTGATTTGTGTGAGGATTGCAATCCAGGATCAAGGGACCGTGGTCCTACATCAAGAAAATTTGGGATTTCAGTGAGAACATGAGACTGCAGTCTTGCGATTAGGGACAGTGCCTAAGACCATACTCCTGCAATTAAAACTCAAAAATAAAAGGTCGATGAACCCTAACCTTCACTTATATATATATATATATATATATATATAACCGTGCACAAAGAAACTTTACCTTCATTTATTATGATTAGCAGTCGCGCAGTGCTAACAGTCGCCCAGTAGTCGATTTCTTCTCATTCAACACGCACATCCTGTTGGTTCTAATCCATTCCAACTCTCTCCAAACTATCTTTGAATGAAGGAGTGAAAGAGAATCAAGTAATTGAGGAAGTTCAATCTCTACAGCATCTCAAACTTGTGCCGGCGAGGAAAGGCCATAGTTTCATACAGAATGCATATTTTTTATTGTTGGTTGGTGTTTTCTAAAAATATACTCGTTGTTTGATGTAACATAGCACTAGTTCTGTTTGAAACACTCTTCGGAGGCAAAACAAAGAAGAAACGAACATAGTGAGGTATAATGTATCTTCCCTTTCGATTAACGCCCACTGGTTGCTATAATAATTGGACGAGACTTTACCTATTATGTGTACACTTGTGCGCACAAACTACTGTAGTTTTTCTTCTACTATGTATCTAGGAATTTAAACACATGATAACTACCCAGCTACTACCCATTACACACACTACATGCCATAGTCACTAGGAAATCGTTAGATAGTGAAATAAAAGTAGTAAAGATGCTCTAATACTAAGAGATACGATTTGTGATCCTTAGAGGTTGAAGACTCGAGTAATTGAAACCACAAGACAAGGATTTGAAGGAAGCCAACAAGGACACAGGTGGATATGATTACCTTGCTCCCTAATCTTATCTGAGTTCCAATTTTAAACATGATATTTGTTTACTCTATTATGAATGCTCAGGAGCATGCTAAGGTGCATTTAGACATTGATTTCATATTATGATGCCTTCTGTTGGTATGATGATGTATAACATGATTCTTGAACCTATGTTCATTGTTTAGTTGCTTTCGTAACATGCAAAATGAATAACTATATATGTGATAATCATGAAATGATTATCAAGTCTGGTTTACCGAATGTTATTAATTGTTCTATACTTTCCATGCTTAACACAATGAGATGAATGACTATGTAATCTTAATTAAAGTTAAACTAAGACTTGAACCATGTACCGATGTTGTAATCCAAGGGGGATCACAGTGGGTATTCTCGCAGATGGAATGATGGGTTAGCCCTTAATTTTCTATGATAGAACGATGGGTGTGACCTTAGGTCTTTGTTGATGGAGCGATGGGTGTGACCCTAGTTCTAGGGTTGGGTAATGGTTGTGCCCAATAGCCCTTAGGAATTAGGCATATAGTGAATTTTCCTTGTCTTCTTGATATGATGATGATAAGAGAACACTGGGGTAAAACCTATCGGTCAAAATTAACAACTGATGAACAACTGAATGTTTGAAATGCCTAATGTACGTCAAGTGTTTGCATATTTGATATTTTAACTTGAAAAATATTATGGATGTACTATGTATGATCTATTGGGCTCTTGAGCTCACCCCACATTTCTGTTTCAGGTAACCTTTGAAGCGGTGTAGATTGATAGTACTACTGAGTGATGTGTAGTTAGCTACAAACCTTGTTGTGGAGGTTGTTATGTGATTTCCATTTTTAATATTTAGTTTAGACTAGACATATGGTCCTCCAAATTAAATTTATTGTTGACTTTCTTTGTGGTTGAATATCGGCCATATAGGCCATGATTTAGAGATTTCATTTCAAACATTGTCAAGTTTAAATTTTGAAGTTTGATGATTAAATTGTTTAATTATTTTTATTATTACATGAGACAACTCTTGGTATGTCTAAGAGATTGATGAGAGATTTACATGGGATCTGGTATGCCCAGAAGGTGTTTAATGAGAATCGAATGTGAGAAAAATAACATCTCGGTTCTTAGCAAATGACATGTGTACCGATATTTAATGATTTGTGGGTGTGCCTCTCCATGTGTAACCCAGACATAATAGAAATAAAGGACTCGAACTGGGGTATTACAAAGTTAGTATCAAAGCTTAATTAGCAAACAATTGGGCAAAATGAGAGAGAGCTTTGAACCACTTGGCCAAGTATTGAGACCTTAGGGTTAGGAAAAAAAGGCCATGAGTACAGACTTGGGTGTTGCCAATGGGGCATAGTGGATCACAAATAAAAACCTTTAGGACGTAGGTTAGAGACTAAAATGTGTGAATAACGAAACACTTGTTCGGTCATGACACAAGATCGAGATGATCATATACCTCCGATTTTTGCGTGGTATGGGACACATAGGAATTAGAGATATGGAGGAATCCTGAACTTGGAGATTGACAGGCCATAGTTAATGAATGGTCGGTGACTCTAGAAGAGCTTGTTTTCCTATGCTTAGCTGGTATGAGATGGTCAAGTATAATAGGACTTGGGAAGCCTTATTCATCGAGACATTTGTGAAATTATTTGGGTATAGTAAGGTTTTTGAGTGCAAACTTATGTCGTTGAGCAAGAATGGTATGAGACACTTGAACCCGGAGGCATAGATGGAAGCTTGAAAATCTTACTATGCTAGCGTAAATTATGTGTTGATTGAACAGTTGTTTGCATGCTTTTTGATATTGTGATTTTAAATATTGCTATATGAGACCAAAAATCTTGTACCCAAAACAAACACGTGGACTTGAAAACCTCAAATTTCAAATTTAAAAGCATAAACAGTTAGGCTACTAAATAAACCAAGAACTTAGAAACATAAACCTGGAGTCATGATAACACGTATCACAAGTTGTTTTGACAATAGAATCACAAATTACGAATAAAGAGATGGAGAATGACACTTATCACAAGTTGCTAAAGCATTTAGTATCTCGACTTTGAGATAAAGGGGTTTGAGTAACACAGATTGAATTGAGATAAAGTTATGATTTTCCTTGTATGTTGAAGTTTCTCTTACTAATATCACATTGAACTAATAGATACTAAAATGACTTTAGGTTTGTTCATAATGGCCAAAACAAGGAATAATGGTATGAGATATGAGAATATCGATGAATTAGGGTAGAGAGAAAACGGAGTGCCAATGGCAGCAACTCCAGCTGGGATAGTGGTGACTACAGACATGTTAGCTGAATTTGCTTATTAAGTGGTGGAACAAGTCATGAGAAATCTATCACAAATTCAGAACCAGCTACAGGTACAGCCACAGCCACAGCCTCAGCCCCAATTTCATCAGGCCCCGTTGCTTAATGGTCCAGTAGCACCGGACTGACCGATTGTAAATGATATGGAATAGAAGAACCTATTGATAGAAATTTCAAAAGCCACGATTCAGTACTTTTGAGGGCGTGACTGATCATTTAGCTACTGATAAGTGGTTCACTGAGATGAAAAACACTTGAATGCCTTAGAAGCAACTGGCACCAGAAGAGTTGCATTAACAGTGCACTAGTTTGAAGGACCTGCCTACCATTGATGGGAGATGGTCATGAGTGATCTTGCTACGGATGTGTCTACTATTACTTGGGAGCAGTTTAAGACTCTGTTTTATTCGCACTTCTTCTCCATGGCAAAGACAAAACAACTACAGTCGAAGTTCATTTGACTAGTGCAGAAGAATGTGACCATTGCCAAATATGAACAAAAATTCATTGAGCTGTCTCGATTTGCCCTAGAGCTAATAAGAGATGAGCAGTCCAAGGCAGACAAGTTTGTCGAGGGACTAAAGTTAGAGATACGAAAGATAATATATCCTCTGAGATTGACCACTCTTAAGGAAACAGTGGAAAGAGCAAAGTTGATTGAGCGAGATTTCAAGTATGAACAAGCTTTAAGAAATAGACAAAAAAAGTCATTGCTGGAGCAAGCAGTAGGAGCTCCATAAAAGAAGCAGAACAAACAGGATGGGTACCAAATGCCTCAAAATCAGAAGTAGAACAGAATTACAATAGGCCGCAGAACTAGCACGCACAGACTGATCATGCTAGGGATAATCAGAAGGAGCAAGCAAAGAGGCAATGGTTGTTCTCCTTATGTCACCAAAGAAGACATATTGTTGAGAACTATCCTAACAAAGCTCTAACTCCTCTTCAGTAACAGCAGGCGAGTGGACGAAATGGTCGTCCATAGCAGAGGCAACAACCACAATCCCAACCATAGCATAATCAGGGGAAAAACCAAAATTTGGGCCAAGAACAAAACCAAGCCTAACTTTATGCTATTGATGCCTAAGCTAATTTTGCACCAGCAGTAGAAGGTACTTTCCTTTTGTTTAATATTGTTGTGAAAGTCTTATTTGACTCTGGTGCTACCCGATCCTTCATTTTTGAATGTTTAGTAGATAGACTAGAATTGGTGGCAAACCCATTGCATGTGACATTACATGTAGTCACACCCATAGGAGCCACAATGAACTCTATGAGGTACTATACATGCGATGTTAGATTTAGGGATAAGCTGCTGTCAGAAGCGAAGAATGAGTATGACATTGCCTTGTGGAGACATGTTTAGGATAAATGGGGATATGCAAAGATTATCGAGGAGTCTTATGATAGCTATGTTGCACTGTTTAAAACAAAAAGAGGACTTCAAACAGTTGCTAGAAGAGGATGTTAAAAAATCTAGAAAAATAAATGAGATACCTGTAATATAGGAATATACAGATGTATTCCCAGATGACCTACCTGGACTACCACTATTCAGATAGGTAGAGTTCAAGATTGAGTTATTTCTTGGCACTAACCCCATAGCCATTCCGCCTAAGGGTGGCAATTCAGATCATCGTGTCACAAAAAAGTCGTGTTGTAAATGGGTTGTGTTTAACCGTGTTCATAATCATGTATTTTTATATGACCTATTTAACTTTTTATAATCATTTTTTAAAATAATTTTTATAAAAAATATAAAATAAATTAAAATTTTAAAAATTATATTTAAAATAATAATAATAAATTATATTATCAATAGAATAATAAATACACTAATTTTAAATTAACTTATTTATAATTTATCTCTTAACTTATCTATAATCATGTTAAATGTGTCATTTTCGAATTTTTTGTTTGGACCCAAACCCGTCAACTTCGTGTCATTTCCGTGTCGGGTTATCGTATCGTGTCACAAATTGCCACCCCTAATTTTGTCCTATAGAATGGCACCGGTGGACTGATTGAGCTGAAGACACAACTAGATGACCTTCGTCAGAAGGGATTTATTAGACCTAGTGAGTCACCATAAGGAGCTCCATTGTTGTTTGTGAAGAAAAAGGATGGATATGATCCATGAGATTTTGTGTTAACTATTGGAAGCTAAATTAAGTAATGATCAAGAACAAGTACCTGTTGCCCATAATAAATAATCTATTTGATCAATTGAGGAGAGCCACTCTTTTCTCCAAGATTGATATGAGGTTACGATATAATCAACTAAGGATCTGAGAGTCTGACATACATAAAACAACCTTCAGAACTTGATACGAACACTTCGAGTTCACAGTGATGTCATGTGGTTTTACCAATGCGCTAGTTGTATTCATGGATCCGATGAACAAAATCTTCAGACAGTATTTGGATCAGCTCATTGTAGTAGTAGATGACATCCTGATCTACTCCTGGTTAGAGGCAAAGCATGTGGGACATTTGAAACTGTTCTAGAGATGCTGAGAAGAAATGAACTCTATGTAAAGTTTAGCAAGTGTGAGCTCTAGATGAAGAATATTAAGTTCTTTGGCCATGTCATCTCAACAGAAGGAATATTCGTAGACCTAGAAAAAGTACAAGCGATATCCAATTGGAAGCAGCCTAAAATTGTAACAAAAAACAAGAGCTTCTTAGGTTTGGCACGATATTGCCACAAGTTCATCCAAGATTTCTCAAAGTTGAATAAACCAACGACCAAGTTAACTAAAAAGGGAGAGAAATTTGTTTGGAATGATAAGTGTGAACAAACATTCCAAGAATTGAAGAAGAGATTAACTTCGACACCCGTCTTGGTCAGACCTATCCATGGTGTGAGGTATGTATTGTACACTAATGTTTCACAAAATGGATTAGGCACTGTATTAATGCAAGAGGGAAAAGTAACGGCCTATGTTTCATGAGATGATTGTCTTTGCATTATACCACACACGATCTAGAGTTAGCAACGATTGTCTTTGCATTGAAGATTTGGAGGTATTACCTCTATCGGGAAAGTTTTAATCTATTCTCATATCATAAGAGCCTGAAATATATTTACACCCAAAAGGAACTGAATCTTCTGCAGCTAAAGGAATTTTCTATTTCATAGGTCACTTAGTGACAATTTTCAAAAATACGGCATAGATCTAGCCTAAGTAACACCTATATGCTCTATATGCTCATGTCGTAAAGCTAATATGCTTATGTATTATTTCTAAATAAATAATCCTAATATCTAAATGTCATGAGAGAATTTCAATAATAACTATATATGTGATATGCCCATTAATATATGCAATTTAGAAGCATTAATGCACACAGAATATGTAAATGTAAATATAAAGGAAAAACAAAACTGAATTGAAGAAGATTTTCTTCAGTGCGCACCCCAAAACTTAAATTGTGTCCTGTCCTCAAAAGCACATTGCACTCTCATGCATATATGGAGGAGAATACGCTAAAAGACTCAAAAAACCTACAAATGATAAAAAGAAAACAAGTATTATAGAATTAGTAACTAAAATACATACAATTTTTTTAGACTACTAAACTAAAATGCATTCATGCTTAAAAAATTAAAATAAATCCTAGCTAAATAAATAAAAATAAATAAAAATAAAAATAAAAATTAGTGGGTTTCCTCCCACTAAGCGTTATATTTAACGTCGTCAGCTCGACATGGATATGGGTTAACCGAAGCCCAATTTGTTGATCTTGCTGAACACTTTGGTTTTCGATATCTCTTGCTTCATAATATCCAGTGGCTTCTTGTTATTCAACACTGGATCATGTGACTACTTCTTAGGACTTTTCTAAGTAAGAACAACATCCTACAACTCTTTCATAACATAGTTAGGCTTCTTGTGTGCTTGTATGGCCTCCCCTTTAGCAGAATCAACATCTTTAACTTGAATATGCAAAGGTTTGGGCTTTTCAATCTCTATCTTAGAGCTAGCTAGTACCTGCTTGCATACTCGCACTTCAGTAGGGGGCTTCAATGAGTGATAGATGTTGAAGACAACTCGGTGTTCATTCATCCTCAGTGTGAGCTCTCCCATAGCAATGTCTATATGGGCCTGACTAGTGGCTAAGAATGGCCGCCCAAGAATTAATGACATTTCCCTATCTTCTTCTATATAAAAAACTACAAAGTCAGTTGGGAAGATAAACTTATCCACCTCAACAAGCACATCTTCAATAATTCCTCATGGATAAGTGATAGAATGGTCTGCAAGCTAAAGGATAATATTAGTTGGCTTGATCTATAGGCCCAACCGCTGGTATATTAAAAGTGGCATGAGATTTATACTAGCCCCCAAATCATAAAGAATTTTCTCAAATATTTTAGAGCCTATGCTATACAGAATAGTAAAACTCCCCGAATCTTTTAGTTTCTAAGGCAGCTTTCTTTGTATTATTGCACTACGCTCCTCTGTCAACTGCACAGTCTCATGATCTATCTACTTCTTATAAAACCTCTGTGGAAAGGGTAACAGAGGAGGCTCAATGTATTTTGCTACCTTGAATAGTGATGCCAAGATGTCAAACCTTCTTTTTTTCATCATTAGTAGGTGTTGGATCAATTGGCTCTATAAGAACTGGTCCTTTAGAATAGATAGGCTCATCAACTAGCACAGGAGGGCTGAATGGAATAGATGGGCTCTGGACTTCTCTCTCACTTCTAATAAGCATGGTTTGGTAGCTTTCTTTATGATTTACTTGAGTTGTACCTGAAAAAGAACTTCCTTGCAGACTAGAGAATGCTTGGGCTATTTAACCCATCTAAGTCTCAAGGTTCTTCACAGTTGCATTCATATATTCCATTTGTATTTCCAAACCTGAGACTCTGATGTCATTTTGATCAATTCTTCTAGTCAATTCTTTAAAGAAACTGGTTTGCATATTCATCATCTTGTCTAGTTTGTCTTCCATAGATGGCTTCTTTTCAAATAGGCTCTACTGGATGTTTCTGTTATTAGCATATGGAAAGTTTTCATGGTGATGGATCCCCAGATGATAATATGAAGGAATAATGTACCCCTGTTGCTGCCCTTGATTATTATTGAACCTATTCACTACAGTCAGCTGCTTTATAGATGCTTCATGAGTGAGGGATGCCTTGTGAGCTTCAGCTATGGCCAAAATAGATTGATTCTATTGTGGTCGAAATTGGCCATTACCAAATTTCTCAATTAATGCATTCATCTGGTGGGTCATAGAACCTATTTGTGCTTGAAGAACTGTAACTTCATCAACCTCATATACTGCACCCCTTTTTATTGAGCCTCTTTCTGTGCCACAGCCATAAGCGTCGGTTGTCATATCTTAATAAGGTGTGTGGCTTCTGTAGTGGACTTTCCTATAAAGATCCTTCAGTTGCTGAATCTACCAAGGCTCTAGTAGGTGGTGTCAAACTACTATAAAACATCTGAATCTAAAGCCATGGGAAATAACCATGTTGTGGGCATCTTCTTAGTAAATCCTTAAATTCTCCCATGCTTCATAAAGGGATTTGAAGTCTAACTGCTTGAACGAACTGATTTTACCCCTAAGTTGATGAACCTTGGCAGGAGTAAAATACTTTTGCATTAATTTCTGTCCCATCTCTTTCCAGATGGTGATGCTACCTAGTAAGAGCGTCTGTAAACATGTCCTCGCTTTGTTCCTCAAAGAGAAAGGGAAGAGCCTCAACCTCAGTTGATCCTTAGTCACACCATTTATCTTTACAATATCACAGATCTCCATGAATGAGTTCAAATGTGACATTGGATCCTTAGTAGCCATACCCCCAAACTGTTGTTGCTGCACTATTGTGATCAAAGAGGGCTTCAAATCAAAATTATTGGCGTTGATGGGTGTGTGAACAATTTCGGAGTAGTTATTATTAAGAACAAGCTTGAAAAAGTTTCAGAGTGGTGCTTTCTCATCAGTGCCAACTACAGATCTACTACTCACAGCCATATCAGATCTATGGCTTTGAGCTTCTAGTTGAATTTGCCTGATTGTCTTAAACAGATTTGGATCGTTTAACCCAAGAGAGTTTCTATTC
Organism: Tinospora cordifolia; assembly: GCA_030144865.1. Taxonomy (NCBI): domain Eukaryota; kingdom Viridiplantae; phylum Streptophyta; class Magnoliopsida; order Ranunculales; family Menispermaceae; genus Tinospora; species Tinospora cordifolia. The sequence continues at coordinate 7,775 of JAJIYU010001264.1, read as the reverse complement.
ATCCAAAAAGATCAAGTGTAGCCAACCAACATATTAAATAATAATTAGAATAAAATAAACTAAACTAAAATAAAGTAAAATACTTAAATAAACTAACAAAAGGAATAAACTAAAATAAAAGAAAATAAATCGATTGCCTTAATTAAAATTTAACTAATTTCAAGTGGTTTTAAGATTATTAACACTGTTCTCCAACAACAGCGCCAAAAACTTGTTGACAATCCCACAAGTATACAGGATTGCAATAGTAATAGCCAGTAGAGATCGAGTATCGTCCTCAGATAATAGATATTAGTTAACTATCTTAAATTCTAATCTATTATTAGCATTCACTTTATTAAGGCTCATTATCGAGTTTGGTTTGTTTAAATCCTAATTTGAATTGAAAACTATTGAAATCAATAAAATTTTATTCTGAAAAACTATGTTGAGTAATTATCTAGGGATAGTAAATTCTTTTGTTGTCACCCTTAATTCATATTCCAATCAATTAAATCCCCGGTTATGTAAGTTCTAGCACTTATCATTAAAGCTCTCTCCCGAGGTACCTTAACACCTATTAGTCTTATTTTCTAATATCCTCTCTCGAGGTGCACAGTTAACAATCTAGTGTTTTATAAATAGTAATCACGTGCAACTTCTTAAGCAAACGACAACCTCCCGATTAATCAATTGATCTAGGTTTATATTGTGATAGTCCAACCATTAAACCTCTCTCCTAAGTTAGTTTAATAGTTTGAGATCATATTGTTTATGGCTAGTAAACACTAAGCATTAAACACCCATAATATAAAACAAAACATCGAAATCAATTAATTGGAATATAAAATCTCAGGATCCTACAATAGAAATTTACATCCTAATTTAAGATTGACTAGCCTGACATGGTAATCTATTCAAACATCAAAGAATAATGAATACAAAGTGACATACTCAAAGTTTGATCTTCGATCTTTAATTCTTCATTGTTTTCATTCTTCATCTGCTTTTGATCATCAAAATCAACTAATCTTCGAAGTTAGGAATTCTTAAACCCTATTATCCTATTCTATATATATTAAACCACTTTAAAACCCTAAACAAAATTAAAAACACACCACTTAATTGCATTACCGCGGTCAATGACCACGACAATCCTCGTCCCATGTCAAAAACATGAACTTCAAATTTTGGTTACCTCTTTCATTCATCTGTTCTAAAAATTTCCTTATGGTTACCACGATCATTGAAATGATTACCGGGGTAACAAGTGCCATGATATTTCCTACATTTTACTTCTCTTCTGATTACCCAGGTCATTGAAACAATGACCACAGTAACCAGTGACATGATATTTCTTGCATTTGGCTTTTCCTCTGATTACCTAGGTCACCGCCCTAAGTAATCAAATTTATCTATATTTTCAACCATTTTTTACTTCTCTCATGTTGTTATTTGTTATTCTGGTTCATTCTAAACCTGTATAGACACTCAAAACCTTTCCTAGACATTATATTCACATAAGAAAATGCTAAAAATAATATTAAATCATGCTAATATGCAACTAATCATGCAATGACGCTCTAAATGCATATGTAACTAAATATAAACAAATACACTTAATTTCTTATTAAACTCATGCAAATTATACATAAAATACCTATAGCATAGTTAGTGTGCTATGCAACTAAGAACAATTTCTCAAAAGTGTGTTGACGAGGTAACAACATAGTTTCATATAAAATGAGTATTCTTTATTGTTGGTTGGTGTTTTTCTAAAGATATACTCGTTGTTTGATGTAACAGAGCACTAGTTGTGTTTTAAACACTCTTCGGAGGAAAAAAAAAGAAACGAACATAGTGAGGTATAATGTATCTTCCATTTCATTCATGATACATGTTTTATGACCACAAGTAGTGTGATTGACGCCCACTAGTTACCTATTAATTGAATGAGACTTTACAGATAATGTGTAGTAGACTCATGCACACAAACTACTGTAGTTTTTTCTTCCACTATGTATCTAGGAATTTAAACACATGATAACTACCCAACTATGACCCATTACACACACTATATGCTATAGTCACTAGGAAATCGTTAGATAGTGAAATTAAAGTAGTAAAGATGTTGCAATACTAAGAGGTATGATTTGTGATCCTTAAAGGTCGAAGACTTGAGTAATTGAGACCACAAGACAAGGATATGAAGAAAGCCAACAAGGAAACAGGTGGATATGATTACCTTGCTCCCTAGTCTTATCTGAGTTCTAATTTTAAAACATGATACTTGTTTACTCTATTATGAATGCTTAGGAGCATGCTAGGGTGCCTTTAATTGTTCTATACTTTCCATGCTTAACGTGATGAGATGAATGACTATGTAATCTTAATCAAAGTTAAACTAAGACTTGAACTACGTACCGACACTATGATCCAAGAGGGATCACAGTGGGTGTTCTCACTAGTTTTTGGTGATGGAGCGATGAGTGTGACCCTAGTTCTTTGGTGATGGAGCGATGAGTGTGACCCTAGTTCTTTGGTGATGGAGAGATGGGTGTGATCCTAGTTCCAGGGTTGGGTAATAAGTATGCCCAGTAGCCCGTAGAAATTTGACATATATTGCATTTTCCTTGTCTTCTTGATATGATGATGATGATAAGATAACACCAACTTAAAGCCTTTCGGTCAAAATTAACAACTAATAAACAACTGAATGTTTAAAATGCCTAATGCGTTTCAAGTGTTTGCATGTTTGATATTATGACTTGAATAATATTATGGATGTATTGTGTACGATCCATTGGGCTCTTGAGCTCACCCCACATTTCCATTTCAGGTAACCCTAGAAGCAGTGTAGATCAATAACACTACTGAGTGTTGTGTAGTTAGCTGCAAACCTTGTTATGGAGGTTTGTATGTGATTTCCATTTTTAGTATTTAGTTTAGACTAGACATATGGTCATCTAGATTAAATTTATTGTTGATTCTCTTTATGGTTTGATTTCGGCTACATAGACCATGATTTAGAGATTTTATTTAGAGGTTCCATTTCAAACATTGTCAAGTTTAAATTTTGAAGTTTGGTGACTAAATAGTTTAATTATCTTCTTATTATTACATGAGTCTACTCGTGGTATGTTCAAGAGACTGATGAGTGATTTACATGGGATCTAGTATATCCAAAAGGTGTTTAATGAGAATTGAATGTGAGAAAAGTAATGCCCAATTCTCGACAAATGACATGTGTACCAATATTAAATGATTTGTGGGGGTGCATTTCCATGCATGACCCAGACGTAACAGAGACGAAGGACCAAGAGCTAAAATGTTACAATATTAAAAAAACTTATACACTATGAAGTGATAAGACTTATGACTTCAGTATGTTGGCTCTTTACATCATTTAAGACCTACGACTTCTCATATATGTTTAGAATAATATAGTGGGTGGCCCAACCTTCTACCTGTGGATATCGGTTTACGTGCCACTCTTTTCAAAACTAGTGAAATAGGAGAATTTGGCTTCAACAAAACCTGTATGGAATGATAAACATTAGTTTACACATAATCATTAATATAAAATTAATTAAAGGAAAGTAAAAAATGATTACTGTGACAAAGTGCCACCATAGAATAACCTATCCTAATCGTCTTTCATAATTGAAGAAGTAAGGCTTCATTTCTCAATGGGAGGAATGTCGCACATTGGTTACTCGATAATTGAACTAACACTACATAAACTCATATATAGTAGTGTCATCTATTTATCTAGTGGTGTTGGTGATTGGGCATAGTCTAATGATGTCTTCATTTGTTGCACCTTGGAATAATAAGGAAAATTGACGTATAGGGCTTCAAAACGGTCTAGCTCTCTTATCATATATACCCTTACTTATTGTCAACCATCTTCCTCAAGACCAAGACCTGCAGCAATGATGTGATATCCACAATTACCATTGGATGCAACATCAACCACATGAAGAATGTGCTTATGTTACCCAACATGAAATGCCCCCAAATAATTTGAGACCATCCCTGACTGAGTCTTGTGAACCTTTTTCTTCAAAACTTTCTTTGTCATGAAAGAATTAGAAGAGGAGCTCGAACCAATAAATGGAACATACTCAAATTGAGAGGGTTCTCACTTTGTAGAAATATTAACTTTTTTGGCGTTCCTTTTGTTTTGATTTTATCTAGAGGAGCAATAATAGAGGACATAAATGAAGAGACTATTTCTAAGAATCGTTACACTATCTTTGTTCTCTCATTTTCATCATTGTTCTCTATTTTATCCGCAAGTTTTTTTTAATAACATTCTATAATTGAAGTCTCGTGGTTTTATGGGCTCAACCTTGCTGAGCCTTTGCCAATTGACACAAACATTGTCTAATGAGATTGACAACTAAGCGAGTTGATACCTAGAAAGCTCATGAGCATAAGGAAGTCTATGAGTTGTATGTAACACACATACCACAAGAATCTCAATCAAACCCCACATTCTATACATGTTGCAAGTTTGGCCAAATCTCATCTAATGCAGCCCTAAAGATGAGCTATGCAATAATGTGAAAATAAGAACTTAGTATCAGTGTACAAAAGTACTTGAACTTTTTTTAAATGGTGTTTTGATCTCTATGTGTTGTAGCTCAAACATTGAATTGATTGTACCCCATAATGTTACCAAAATTACCCTGAGAAGATCCAAGATACATCCTTAATTTAGTACATGCATTCTCTACTGTATTTGTTGTCGTTTTCCCAAAGTGCATCATCTTATTTGTCCAAGCTTTGACAAATCTTTTTCTAAATTGGTTCAACCAAGTATTTTTCAAATATGAAAATACATTCTCAAATACACTATACTTGATCTCCATAATTTGAAGCTTTTGATTGTATTCATCTTTTATTGAAATGTTTATCAAGACATTCTACTTATGAAGGAACTCTTTGAAATCAACCTCCTTTTGAAATATTTCTTTTGTGTTAGCCAATGTATTCTTGTTGATGTGCCATGTACATAGTAAATTAATAAAATTTGGAAACACATGTGCAACTACATTCATTAAGGCCAAATCTTTATTAGTAATAATCACATTTGGGGTAGGACAACAATCCATCAACTTTCTTAATCTTTCTAAACACCAACTGAAATTATCCTCTTTCTCAGCTGACATGTACCCAAATACAATTAAAAAAGTCATATTCGTAAATATCGTCCCAACAATCTATAGAACTGGGTATTTGTATTTATATGTCTTATAGGTACAATCAATTAACAAAACTTCACAAAACACTTCAACAACTCAACTGAACGAAGGTGAGCCTAGAAAATGCCCTTGACCACATTACTTCCACTTTCACACCTACACCGCTTGGTGTATTGTGTTTCATCTAATAAGTATAAAAGTTGTTGCATTTGCTACCGACCCTCAACTTCCATTAATCTCCACTTGTTGCATTGTAAATGGTCCTTAAGGTGGATGTATTCATAAAATTTCTTTCCTTCAATGTCATTAGAATATCTCTTAGGTGTGCGTTGCCCTTTGTCATTTGCAACACCACCTCAATCTCAATGGTTTCCAGCCTACCAATATATAAGTGTCGTTTAAGGTATTTTGCTAACTCATCATTGTGGGTATCACATGCGACTGTTAAAGTCTATATTCACTTGCTTGGATTCTTTCTATTTAATAAAAAAGAGCAACCACACTTCTTAGTTCCTGTTTTGGATTTACCTTTTCCCTTCTTTTTAATATCAACTTTTGACCTTTTATTTTCTTTCTTGTATGAACCATATCTTTCACATGCACTATTTACTTTTGCTTGTTGACCATTTCCTCAAACATTTGAGTTATTTATAGTAATAACAAACTTATTCAACTTCCCCATAGTTTGTGGCTATGAAATTATTTCCTCCGCATTAAATGGTTCGACTGATGTAAATTGTTTAGTATAATCAACAATTATGTCTGTACATTTTTTTGACCTAAAATTGTTGAAATGAACTTTAATTAGTCAAGAAAAATATGAATGAATTAAAACTATTAGATGTTGTCTCAGTTAGATAGGGTCGAGACTCAAAACATGAGTCTTGGTCAGACCCCAAGACTCACAACATCACTCTTGCCATAACTGGCCAAGCCACATATGTGAGTTTTGACCACTAGTGGCTGAGGCTCTTCACATGTGTTTCGATCACCTCTGACTCATGCTGTGCGTCTCGACCACGCAGGAACAAGACAATGAACGATTTATTTTTAAATAAATACAAAAATATCATCATAATCTCATAGAAAATTACGTCATTGTTGCCTATAGTACTTGTGGAATTAATTTTTGTGTCATTTTTTAAGAAAATAGATCAAAAATGAATCTCAACGAGTGCCTTAATCTAAAAAAGAGAAAAATGAAAAACTATTATTATTTACTATAAGAAAAATGTAAATTTACAAGTTATATTTACTTACCATGCAATCCTTATATAACCATAAAAGTGATTGGAGTCTCACTAGTAATAAATGGTTCTTGGTGGTGGGACCCTTTTTGGAGTGGGGTGGACGAAATAATTTGATCAATAAATATTATTATAATAATGAATATAATAGTCATTTCACAAAATTTAGTGCCACTCTATTATTATATACTTTGTTTAACCTTTTTGAAATTTATATATGCAAAGCTAAATAAAATTTTTAATTAAATTTATTAAAATAATAAAATTATTATAATTTGTTAATTCTTTAACATAAAATAAATTTAATAAATAAAATTGTTATTTATTTGATATTTTTAAGTATTTTTAAAATAAAAAATTTATTTAAGGATAAATTATGTATTCTGCCATTTTTAAGGATATATGGTTGGGCGTTGCAAATATTCCGTATTGAATAAGGTTTTGCATTTATGTCAGACGTGCAAGAGAGAGAGAGAGAGAGAGAGAGCATCACTTTCGGTAAGATTACTAGTTTGCCCCCATTGTACTGCGAGCCTGCAAGTGCCATTCCCTCAATAATTCGGAGAAGCAGCGTTTTTCTGCTTCTTATTTTACCTTTCGTTCATCTTTCCCATCGATTCCTCACACCAGCGATTTCAGATTACTGATCTTCGGCCTCCATGAACAGGTACACCAATACAACTTCTTTCATCATTGTTATTATTATTATAATTAATTTATCACTATATGGATTTTCGCCAACCCCTTCATCTTCAAATTCATTGTAACGGAACAAGCTCGATTACTTCTGTTCCCGTTCTTTCTCTCTATTTTATCATCTTTGATTTTCTACTAAATGAATGCTTCAAGAAAATTGCTTTTGGATGAACATTGCAGCATAACAGCTGTTTCATGGAATTCGCTTTGGTGTTGTTCCATTAGCAGTTGAATGCATTTTTCTTTTTGGATTATGTGGAGGAGATTTTGATGGGTTTATTTAATTTTTACTATCTATTCTTCAGCGTAGATTGAATTACATCCATTGTTGGACGCGAGAATTCAAGTAATATATAATAGAACTCAAAGAAAGGAAAGAAGAAGACATAACAAAGGAAAAACAGAGAGAATAACAGAAATCAGCTACTGCTACTTTCACTATTAACAGAGAGAGGATGAACATGAATGCTCTTCATTACAATGGAACTGAGATATCTTTTGTTTACTAATTACTACATAAATGAGCTACCTATCACATATTGACACCTGTCATTCAATTCTAACAACCTTCTAACTGTTGGAAAATATCTCCTACTTCTAGAAGTACCAAAACCAACAGTAGGAACAGACCTGACTTGCTCAC
>JAJIYU010001263.1:0-37386 GCA_030144865.1 Tinospora cordifolia | reverse complement strand
ACCCAAACCCGTTTATATCAAACCCAAACCCGTTAACTTCGTATCATGTTCGGGTCAGGTTATCGTGTCGTATCACAAATTGGCACTTCTAGTTCAAACTCTTCAAATGTAACAGTAAATAAGACTCTTGTAATGTTACTTGGTTGATAATCATACGATATTCCTTGGGTGTTGGATATTATTTTTCCATTACTATAACATAGGATTGTAATGAATCTGTCTTCCGTTTAAGTTTATATACACAATCACAACAATAAATTAAAAGATAGTCTTCTATTTATATGGTTAAATGCATATTGTAAATATTTTAGTCACAAAATCAAATTTATATCTAAAACGATATAACTAATAGTTCATGGCTAAACTCACATTTTAGCTAGAAAAATGATTTTGTTGCTAAAATTTAACTGCTTTAAGTCAATATGTTTGTTTCAAATGTTAGCTTAATTATCGTGCTAGTATTAGTTCACATAATGATATTAGTACACATCTCATCAAGATTGTCTTAGAAGGAAGGTACTTTGAATCAAACTTTGTGTTAATTAACAATAATAGTCTTTTTGAACCAATGAATCTAAATGAACCAACCAAACAAAATCGTTTGATTTGGTTCATTTTGAATATATATTAAGTTTGATTTAGGCTTCAAAAAATCAAAACCAATTCAAGTTTATTTAGTTTTGATTTTTGATAAAAAACAAAAAAAATTCCCGATGACCGTTTTGCACACCACTGCCGTCCATTTCCAATAATTGTCGAAGAGTACAACAAGAAGAGAATACACATAACATTTACATAAGTTGGTTGAAAACAAGCAATAATATTCTTTACCTTTGCCTGTGAAAACTAATTGAAGCAAAAAAAACAATGAAGGTTACCTTTCGTTTCACTACTCGTCTTTAACTCTTTTTACTGTTTAGGGCACCCAAAATCATGCACAGAAGGGTTTTCTGGTGACGATTCATGCTGGAAACAACTCGTCGGAGCAAAACACTGTCAAAGTGGCAATCGAGCTCACACAATTAACATTTTTCTTTTTTATCGTTACGCAGTAGAAAAAATCAGGCTACACTATTCTACCATAGTAAAAATGCAGATGATGAGCGTTTTCTTTTTTTATATAGCTACGTAGAAAGCGTATTTACAAAATATGTTTTCATTAACACTAGTATACAATATGTTTACAATGTGTATAACCTTTATGTATCAATTATGAAAACATCTTTGCAAAAAATGCTTTCATGCTTTTAATTTAAAGAAAGCGTCTTTCGTTAAGACGCTTTCATTAACACTGGTATACAATGTGTTTACAATGTGTATAATCTCTGTTTACAATGACATACAGTGTGTTTACACTAATAAAGATTGCGTGGATTTAGCAACCAAAAAAAATTATTTTCAACTTGGCCATACGTGGCGCGTACGTGAAGGTTAATGTTGAAAGTTGAGTATCTTATTGATAATTTTAGGAAGCTGGATAAATTAAAAATAAGTTATTTATTTTATATTATTTGAAAAAAATGGGTCTTCGAAGAAGCAATTAATATGAATCATAATTTCTCATATCATTTTGTTAGTTAAGTGGCTACAACATAAATTAATAAGGTGTTGCAGCACTCTTTGGGTTTAGTATATTTAAATTGTGTGCACCAAGGACACAAATCCTACTTAATCAATGAAATTAAATTTGTACGAAATAACACATCTTATTCAAACACATATTTTATTAAAAGCTTGTTTTCTTCTTCATTATTATTATTACTATTATTATTATAAAAAATTTCAGGTGTTGACATATTTTTAAAAATAATAACAATAAAATAAACAAAAGCAAAAAAAAAATATATATTGTACAAAAAAAGTTATTGTATAAAAAAGATTTGACATGGAAGCTACACAAAACTAATCATGTCTTAATTTTTACAAAGTCAAACCAAAAATTATCATATTACTCTCTGTATCCTTTAATAAATTAATTAGGTCTAAAGATACTTGCGTTTAAGTAAGGTTGAAAGCCAAAAGAAAAGAAAAAAAAAAAACTTAGGTGTATATTTACTTGTTACATACTATTATTGAACATTATAACTTATGGGCATTTAGACCTTACTAATAATGTTTTTTAACACGGATACGTTAAGACATATTCTTAAATTATAAACGTATAAAGCACAATTTATCCCCAAAGTTAAATCAATTATTATTTATTATTATTATTTTTTAGGTACTGATAATGTCAAAAAATGGATGCCTCTGCTGGGGGTTTCAAAGCTTACCTGTTTATTGATTTTAACAAAATATAACTTATTTGAAATTTATTGAATGAATAATTTATTAAAAAAATTAATAAATATTTCTGTAAAATTTTATATAATTTATAATTTTTGTCTGCATTAAGTTCTGAATACCCTACCCCAATTTGAAGATTATTAAGGTCCGTTCAGCAGAAGAAATTGAAATCCTTATTAATGATGACAAAGGCAAGTAGGAGTTAAATGAATGGTTAGGATGCAGCATATTGCAACTAGTTAACTTTTTTTAAATCAATCAAATGATTAATTAGTCTAAAAGTAGCTTTTAAGTACATTTAAACATTAAATCAAATAAAACATGAATCGGTGAGCGTAGCACCAACGCGACTCCAGCCTGTTTCCCGGCCTGGCTGCTTCGTGCGACAACTACACGTGGCAACCATGCAAGTGTGGGCCTACCAGGTGGGACCGTTTGATCCACAGTGCGATCCATGATTTATCGAAAACGACACACGCATCTCTTATCAGTCGTCTGATCTCCAACTTCAACATCATCTCCCTTACGGCCCCACATAAATGTGGGATTCCACTTCCCAAACGAACAACACGTGTCCTTCTCCTGTACTCCCTCTTATATGTATATAAATTAAATAAATCACCCCCACTTTTACTCGACTGTGGGAGTCGGATCATTTGCCAGTGAGCGATAGAAGAAGAAGAAGAAGAAGAAGTGGAAGAAGACGAAGAAGAAGAAGAGCTCGTGAAGCGATTCCTTCGAGAGAAAGGTTCTTGGAATCTCTGTTTTGATGATTGTGTTTTGCTTGATCTCGCGATAACGATCTTTTTGTTTTTGCTGGATTTTGGCGATTCTGGCGATTCTTCTTCTTGTTCGAGAAGAGCTTTTACGAAGTCGATACGGACGACGGTGATCTTCGTGTGTGGAATGGTTTTGAGCTTTCAGAATTGGTGAAAATGTCGAGTGGAGAGGTCAGAAGAGTCTCGCGCCAGGATATTCAACTTGTAAGCGTATTTATTTATTTATTTTCCTTTCTTCTAATTGCTATTCGTTTTTTTTTTTTTTTTTCTTTTCTCTTTTTGGATGGTTCGAGGATTCGATGTTTATAGCCGCACTTATATTTTTCGCTTTCATTTGTGATAGCGATTTCGAGTTTTTACCCGGAGTTAATCGGCGGCTGTTAATCGCGATTGATTCATTCGGTGTTTAAAAGGTTTTTCGTTGGCAATTTTAATCGCGTTAATAACTCTTTAGTGACTGATACTGCGTAATTGCTGGGACGTGCGCGAGTTTTACTATTAGCATCAAAGAAAGTATATTCCGTTGTTTTGTAGCTAATTTGTTCATGTGTTAATCAGGAGTTCAGTGATCCTTACTCCTTCAATTCGATTGCTTGGAGGCGTATTTGTTTTTCATGAAGTGGTAGCCTAATAATGTTTGTCTATGATCTATGAGCCAACTATGAGTTTGCTAGGGAGAATCATGGTGTGGGGTCTGAGATTTTGGCAAAGATCTAATTAGGCTTCATGTTTGGCTATCAATGATCAAGGGTATGCTCTTTTCAGGAATTGATATGTTCCACGCTCCAACATATATAGGATCATGTGGTGATTTTATTTGGCGTATAAAAGTTGATGAAACCCTCAAGGGAGTAAACTATGGAGTTATTAAAATTTCAAAAAAAGCAGTTTTGATACTTTATGGATTTGGGACATAAAAATTGTAACATCTGTTGAACAAGTAGGGATAAACCTCTATATATTACATTTTTGAGAAATGGTTATTGATCAATTAAATATGTGATGATGAGCCTTATTCCCATTTGAAGCACCCACTCTTTTAACCATAGTCTTCGCTTTAAATGATTCAAAGGAAGCTTTGTGATGTGAGATTAGTTTTACAAAAACCAAATATTATGCATTATGCAAGTTTGTCGGTGAAGGTGTTTAGAGTCATCTTGTTACTAAATTGTTTATTTTCTTTCCTTTGGTCTTGACATTCTTTAATTTGTCTTCAACCATGAAGGTTTATCCATAAATGGTCACCAAAGGAGTGGAAAATGCAAGAGATTTGTCTGTCAAATATGGAAAATATTCAATCCAGTTTTCCAGGTTATCTAGTTTAATATTTCTTCAATTTGTAACTGCATAGTCTGACTTTGCTCCTAGCTGGGTCCTAGAAAATGATTAGGGAGTCAAGACCTCTGTTCCCTCAAAAATTTAAAAAAAAAATGATGAGAGACTTTTGTAGGTTGATATGGATGATAACAAGAAGTATTAATTGATTGGCACAGCTTATCTCTCTAATCTGCATAAAATATGAGCTTCAAATCTATCCTCAATGATATGTTGTGAATAGTAATTCTGTTAAGAAAATTGGTGAGCTCAACGAGGAAAGGGGTTGGTAACCTATGACATTGAAAAACAATTATTAGCTTCTAAGGATCCTGATTCTCGTAGATGCTGCACATGAGGAAAACTACATATGGTATTTCAGTTGTCTGCACAAGTGGAAAGTGACGTATGGCATTCCCATGGATGTACTTGGAGTTTTGAAGTGGCTACTCTATGTCATACTTTCTAGATCAGTTATTGGGTAGAGTGATTTCGATGCCTTCCATAAATCCAAACACTGGCTGTTGTTTGAAGTCCATGAACAAGATCTTTAATTCAAATAACCTGGTTGTGAAGTTCTTGAATTATATAATTGGTGTTTATTTGTTTTTGTTTTTTTTTTTTAAGAAGTTACGCTTTCTTTTTGAAAATGAATGGTTTGGAGTGAGGTGCTTCTGATGTCTTCATCCAAGAGACCAATAAAGGCAAATGAGTAGAATCTGCTTATGCTACAATAACTATCTTTAGAAGTGTTAGAGAAGTGCATGAAACATGAATTGAAATGTGAAATGGGAGGGATAGCCTAGGGGTTTTTAAATGAGGCTCATGAATCATAATGATTGTGTATTGTGTAGAAGCACCAAGTTCAACCAATTGCTAGAAAATATTGGATATTTGTGCATTCTTGAAAGCATTTCTCACTTTGCAAGTTTTCTGTCTGTTCTCATCTCCTGCTGAATTTCCATTCTTTCTTGGCCGTTTTCCTTATTTAGTTATATTCAAGGAACGAAAATTCGATTTTGCCCCAAACTTTGACTTTTGAAATATTGAATTAATTCAAAAAGTTCAAAAAATAATTTGTAAAAAATTACCAACTTAGAAAAGTTTAAAAATTTTTTATGTAAATGCTAAAATATGCATAATTTTTATTAAAAATAATGAAAACAAATATAAATAAATATATTTTATATAGAAAAGTATCCATATAATGGTTTTAAATATGTATTTTAACATTAATATTGTTTAATGCACATCACACATGTTAACTGAAAATTGCTATAAAAAAGAGAAAGAAAGAGAAACTTATTGTCAAACCTGATGGGCATGCAAACATAAATGATTACTCTATTGGTTGCTAGCTCGTTGATCATTGCAAGACAAGTATATTTGATCTTTTGGACCAATTACAATAGATGACCCTTGTTTCTTATCCTTTTCTCAGCGCCTCTTCTCTTAGGTTTTAAACTTACTTTTCTCTTCTTTTTCTTCCTCTTTTCTCAAGACTCTAGCTCATTTTTTTTTTTCTGTTAGATAGCCACTCGTCAGTTGCATATATCTAACCTTCAATTTTCTTCGTTTATAAAGAAAGATTTTTTTTTTTGACAATTTTTATGATTGTAAAATAGAAAATCTGTGCATTATATTGATTTTTTCATAAAAAATTCTCTTTTTTGTGGATTTATGCATTTTTTCTACAAAAATTGTTGAAACTTTGATTTTATGTGAACTTGGCCGATTTTTTTGAAGATTTCTACTAAATTTTGTGATTTTATAATTATTCGTAAACTTTGCTTTTATTATTTAAATTACCTAATTAATTTGACTAATTTTGTTGAAATTCGTCCAATTTTCATACCACGATCACATCTTTTATTAATATTTAGACCTGAATGTGAGCAATATTGTCTAGGTGACGTGATGTCTAAGCATCTAGAGCCCAACAAAAAAAAAAAAAAATTCTCATCTTCCAAATAAGAATGACAATGAAACCTAATCATTTATAAGTTTTACCTTTAAAGGCTACTCAATTAGTTGGGATGCCATCTATTACACAAACTAACCTTTCCTGCTCGCCTCCTATTTGGTTGCACTTGCTAAGTTTCAACTTGTCTTGGATCTCTCTTCCTGCAAGATGAAATCCTAATTTGATTATATGATGGCACATTGCAACTGACAGATTTTAGAAATGAATGTTGTTGAGGATCACGTGGCCATTTTTTCAACAAACACTCAAAATCAATTCTCCTTGCATTACTTTCATGATCTTTAGCCTTTATGGGGATGTCTCTTTGACTGGTGCACTCGACCCAAGCTTGAACAAACTAATCCTAAAGCTAATGGAAAACCACAAGGCCAACACACAACACACAAACACACATGATGCAAGCCTGACGGAATTATTGCGTCCATTTCGATCACTCTGCCATATAGTCGATTGATTCTATTACAAGACATTGGCTTCTAACAAATATCCACTCGTTGCAACTTTGAAGATAGTGTGTTTCCCACAATGATTTCTTGTCGATTTTGAAATTTTTTATTTTAGAAACAGAAACTATTGTATTAACAATAAAAGTAGTACATAGGGCTGTCAGATGAGGTATCTGAGTAGAGATTACATGTTATAAAGATTGGGTAGAGATTATGTGTTATAAAGTAATACATCGGGAGGCAGTTTTTAGTTGCGATGGAGGAAAGTCCCCCATCCGAATGGGTTTACCATGACTTTTTTCCAACAAACATGGGGAATAGTCAAATAAGATATCATAACCTGTTTGAAAGAATTTCACAGAGATGCCATTGTAAACAAGAAGTTACACAAGACATACATATGCCTCATTCCAAAGAAGAATAAATCTATGAGGTTGGAGGATTACCGACCAATGAGCCTCACTACAAGTATCTATAAGATCAATGCAAAGACATTAGCAAACAGGCTCCGGGCAGTTCTCCCCAAAACAACGAGCGAGCATCAAATGGCTTTCATTAAAGACAGACAAAGAACAAATGCCATATTAATTGCGAATGAAGCAGTGGGAAGACTACATGGTTAGCAATAAAGAATTGTTGAAGGCAGTGTTGTCAAGGTGGTAAGGCGGTTTAAAACGATAAGTCTCCATAAGGTGAGGCAGGGCCTAGGTGAGGACTAGGCGGGGCCTAGGTGAGGACTAGGCGGGGGGCCAAGGCGTTCCTTATAATAATTATTGAAAGGTCCCTAAAGAATTGTTTATTTATTTATTGGTCATTTACTCTCTCTCTCTCTATATATATATGTTTACATACATTTTCTTGAAGAATTGTTTAATACTTTTTAATAGAAGCCCTCCTATTTTATTTAAATTTATAGAGAAGCCCTCTTAACGCCTAGGCGGTGGCCTAGGCGTTGAGGGAGCCTACACGCGTAGGCGGCGCCTTGACAGCACTAGTTGAAGGCGGACTTTGCAAAAGCATATGATTCGATGAGGTGTAGTTTTCTTGACTTTGTCTTGAAACAAAAAAGGCTTTAGAGATCAATGGCAGAAGTGGATGCAAGCTTGCTTGAAGACGGTCAACTACTCGGTCTTTATGGGAGACTTAGAGGGAAGTTCAATGGATACAAAGGATTGTGGTAGGGAGACCCTCTTTCCTTTTTCCTATATGCTATAGCCGGAGACACACTTACCAGAATCGTTGAGAAAACAATGATGGAGAGAAGGGTAGAAGGTATGCTAGTAGGAAGAGAGAAAATGCAGCTCACACACCTCTTATTCGCTGATGATTGTTTAATCTTTATACAAAATAGGAAGGAGGAAGTAAAGGTGGTAATTGACTCCTTATATGCTTTTTATTTCTTAACAGGGATGACAATAAATAGGAACAAGAGTCAGCTGCTTGAGATAAACATAAACAAGGAGAAGGCAATCAGGATGGGTGTAAACTTAAAGGTGTCCTCTTGAAATTGACCGTTGCAATACTTGAGATTGTTCGTTAGGAGGAAACTCGAATAGAACTAGTTTCTGGGAACCAATGATACAAACCATTAAAAGAAGAATTGCATGATGGAAAAGAAGTTCTCTCTCAAGAGGTGGACTACTTTTTTATTAAAAATAGTTTTGAAAGCTCTGCCAACTTATTCATGTCGACTTTCAGAATGCCAAAGGTTGCTGGAATCATTGAAAAACATGTGAGAGATTTCTTATGTAAACAAGAAGACTCCAAGAGAGGGCAAAATCTGGTGAACTGGGAGTGGGTTTGCAAAGTCATGAAACAAGGGGGCTTGGATATAGGCGGCATGATAAAGAGGAACATAGCCCTGAGGGGAAAATGGCTGTGGCTTATGCGACAGAGTTCGGGGACAATGTAGGCAAAGGTTGTTAGAAGCATTCATGGGTCGAAGGCTTATGGGAGGGAAGCTAGACTGAATAGGAAAAGCAGCTATAAATCCCCCTGGAAAGACATTTATAACATATATGCTAGGTTTCGACCTTATATAACTTAGAAAGTGGGAAAGGGAGACAATGTAAATTTCTGGGAAGATATATGGTGTGGAATCGAGAAGTTAAAAGACTTATTCCCTAATGTACATAGAATATTCAACAAGCACGGTGCTCCACTATCTGATTTTCTACATGTAGCAACATGGAAGATAAATCTCATTGGGGATGGAATGTTCACTTATACAGAAATATAGGAGATGGTCACATGGATGAATTAAGTGAGCTGTTGAATACCTTGCACATGGTCCATTTAGGAGTTACAATTGAAGAGGATCGACCCGTATGGGGTTGAGAGACAAACAAACGGTTCTCAGTCAAACCATTCATGGAAAAGTTAACTGTAGAAAATATAAAATAGCTGGTCTTTCTAGTAGATTTTATTTGGTAGACAAAAGTCCCCATGAAAGCTAGAATTCTAGCATGGTTGATTAGCTTAAACAAGCTAAATACTACAGAAAATCTTCAAAAAAGACTCCTCAACGATACTTTGAACCCATCAATATGTTTTTTGTGCAAGAACAGTTTGGAAACAACCCACCATGTGTTCGTAGACTGTGGGGTAGTGGGACACATACAGAGGCAGCGGACACAACAACGTAGTAGCTTTGTTCCTCCTTTAGTGGATACTTTATTCCAAGTTTTGGCTATTGTCTCAGAATCAAAGATACAATAATGCTCGAAGATCAATCTCTTAGCTGTTTGGTATAGTATATGAGAAGAAAAAAAAAATGTTAGAGTTTCTTTGAAAAAAGTTAAATCAGAACGTATATTATGGGAGAGATTCAACATTTTGTTCCCTATTTGGATTTTTACTACAAAATTAGAGAAGAGTTATAATTTTGAGGATTGGCTTTGTAGCGGGAGAGACATTATCCAATCTTTATAACATGTAATCTTTGTCTAGATACCTCATCTGGCAGCCCGATGTACTACTTTTATTATTAGTACAATAGTTTTGTTTCTATAAAAAAATTGTAACCCTTCACTAATTCTGTAGTAGAAATCCAAGTAGCGAACAAAATGTTGGATCTTTCTCATAATATCTGTTCTAATTTAACTTTTTCCAAAAAAATTCTAGCATTTCTTTCTTCTGTAAGATTGTAGCAAACAACTAGCAGAATGATCTTCAAGTATTGTTGTATCTTTGATGTTGAGGAGGATCTATGTTGCTGTGTTTTTGTGTCCACTGTCCCCATATGTGCCGCACCATCCTACACACTATGAACACATAGTGGGTGGTTTCCAAACTGTGCCTACATAAGAAACATATTGATTGGGTTAGAGTGTGGTTGAAGAATCTTTTTTGAAGATTTTCTGTAGTATTTAAGTTGTTTAAGCTAATTAGCTATGCTAGAATTCTATTTTTCATGGGGTTTTTGTCTGCCAAATAAAATTTGTATGAAAGACCGACTAATTTATATTTTCTGCATGAATTATTTGACTGACCGTTTGCTTGCCTCTCCATTCCAAATTAGTCGATCCTCTTTAGTTGTAGCTCCTAAGTGGAACTTGTATAAGGTATTCAACGGCTCACTTAATTCATGCATGTGACCATCTTCTATATTCCTATATAAGTTAAGATTTCATCCCCAATGAAGTCTATCTTCCTCGTTGCTGCATGTTAGAAAATCAAATAGTGGAGCGTCGTGGTTACTGGATATTTCGTATACATTAGGGAATAAGTCTTTTAGACTCGCTGTTCCATATCAATTATCTTCCTAAAAATCCACATTCACCCTTTCCCACTTTTGAAAGTGTATGGGGTCAAAAACGTGCATATATGTTGTAAATGTCCTTCTAGGGGAATCTATAACTATTTTTTCTATTTAGTCCAGCTTCCCTTTCATGAGTCTTTGACCCATGAATGCTTTTAATCACCTTTGCCCCACATTGTCCCCGACGTCTCTTGCATACGCCAAAACCATTTTTCCCTCACGGTTATATTCCTTTTTATCATGCCGCCTATTCCTAGGCCCCTTTTTTTGTCTTTGCAAACCTGCTCCTATTTCACCAGATTTTGGCCCCTCTTGGAGTCTTCCTATTTTCACGGGAAATCTCTCATGTGTTTTTCAATGATTCCAATGACCTTCTTTGGCATTTTGAAAGTCGACATGAAATAAGTTGGCAAAGCTTCCAAAACTGTTTTTAATAAAAGAAGTCGTCCACCTTTTGAGAGTTAACTTCTTTTCCATTATGCAATTCTTCTTTTAATGGTTTGTATCACTAGGTCTCAGAAACCAATTCTATTCTGGTTTCCTTCTAACGACAATCTCAAGTATTGTGACGGCCAATTTCAAGAAGACACCTTTAAGTCTTCACCCATCCTGATTACCTTCTCCCTGTTATGTTTATCTCTAACAGCTGACTGTGTTCCTATTTATTGCCATCCCCGTTAAGATACAAAAAGCTTGTAAGGAGTCCATTACCACCTTTACTTCCTCCTTCCTATTCTGTATAAAGATTAAACAATCATCTGGGAATGGGAAGTGTGTGAGCTAAATTTTCTCTCTTCTTACTATTATACCTTCTAGCCTTCTCTCCATCACTGCTTTCTCGAGGATTCTAGTAAGTGTGTCTGTGGCTATGATATACAAAAAAGGGGAAAGAGGGTCTTCCTGCCTCAATCCTCTGTATCCATTGAACTTCCCTCTAGGTCTCCCATTAATAAAGATTGAGTAGTTGACTGTCTCCAAGCAAGCTTGCATCCACTTCCTCCATTGATCCCCAAAACCTTTTTGCTTCAAGATAAAGTCAAGAAAACTCCACCTCATTGAATCATATACTTTTGCAAAGTCCACCTTCAGCAATAGTCCTTCTTTGTCGTTAACCCTATAGTCTTCCACTACTTCATTTGCAATCAAGATGACATCTATTATTTGTCTGCCTTTAACGAAAGTCGTTTGATGCTTGCTCTACTTTTGAAATTCGTGCACATACTTGCTACTCATTTTACCTTTTAAATAATGCCTTCTCCTGGTTGGAACTACACCAAAGCAAAGCATGATCAGCACATATGGAAGATATGTATATGAACATTTCAACTTCTACAAATTGCCATTGAATATTGTCCATGGGATGAAACACCACTGGACACCTCTCCATACCCTCATCTGTATCTATTTTGTGGCCATCATCAAACATCACTGGTGCAACCTTTACCCTTTCCACACACTCAGAGAAGGAGGCATGCTAACCTCCCCAAACATGCTCACTTGCAAATCGATTGTTGCAGTTTTTACCCTACTATTATTATGGTTGAGATTTCCTTCGTAGTAACAACACCTCAACCAATTTATTTCCTTTTTTTCCTTATTCCTGCCATCATTTGGGACAAAAACAATATGTTGTGAACTGTGATCAACCTTAGCAAGGCTTAGATAGTATCGCCTCACGTTACTGAAAGCTTTCCAAAGGATTAAGAAATGTTGGCCCCTTTTGGTTCTCTTGGAACCACTATAGTCATGATATTGAATTCATCCCTCAAGATATAATCAAAATTTGAATCGATGAATTGTATGATTTGAGGTACTATAGTGAATAGTATATAAATTTTAGTTTCTAGGGGACATATATTTTTATTTTTTATTTTATATTAGATTTTCATTATAAAGTTTATTTTTTATTTTTTTAAATTTGTGATTTATTATATTACCTTTTTTTTTTAACAGACAAAGATATATTATATTAATAGTGGACGAGAAGTCCAAAAAGCCAACGACTATTACATAAGGGAATACAAAATATCGTGCCATCTTAACATCCATTTTCCAAGAGAATATCCCAACCTTAACTTAGAAGAAGAAACCCAAGTAGCAAACAAGAAAATCGATCTATCCCAAATGTTGTTTACAAAGACCTTCTTTTGTTGGAAAATACATAGGTTCCGAGCTTCCCGTCTAGATTGCAAAATGGATAAAAAATCAGTAATTTTTCACTAATACGGGAATGAGGGGAGGACAAGTAATCCTAGTAAAACTATATGTGTATCGCACTACTATAGGGAGGCTACGCTGCCACGAAGCCCACACCTCTTTCAAAATTTTGCATTCCCAAAAAATGTGACCAGCATCATCCTCCGCGTCCCTGCACAGGCAACACCAGGAAGGCAACAAACATGAGTTAGGAAATTTTCTCTAAATTTAAACACCACAATCTAAATGACCTAGCAAAATTAACCAAGCCAGGATTTTAATTCTAAAGGGCATTTTCGCCTTCCAAATTGGCTCAAATCTGTCTTCTATAGGCAGAATTTGTTCTGCAGAGAACACAGAGTATGCTGAAGTAGTGGAAAAAATCCCAAAACCCTCTTTAGTCCATCTCCAGGTATCCTCTTGAGTGCCCAGCTGAACGATGTCAAGATGCTGAAGAAGAGCTGCTACATCTTTAATTTCATCATCTTTTAAGTCTCTTCCGAAGCCTAGATTCCATGCAGCCAGGTTGCTTTTGCCGTCAGTATCATCTCTTCTTAACTGGGACAGGGTGATAGAAGGCCGCAGGGCAAGCTGAAAGAGCCTTGGGTAAGCTACTTTAAGAGGGAGTTGTGTGCACCAAGCATCTTCCCAAACTCTAATCATTGAATTTCATGAATAACAGTATGGGAACTTGGATTATTTATTGCCACCTTCAAGCACACCTTGAGGAATCTATTTTAGTTGAATTGAAGAAGAAAAGGAGACCTCGTGTACATTTGACGAAGAAAAGCCCTCAAACCATAGTATAAATTTGCAAGGAAAATGATATCAATGGGTTTTTTGAAAACAAGGGTGGGTTTTTAACCATCATGTCTGGTCATCATTTGCTGTTCATCATCTGGTATACCTTCTGGATGGTCTAACGTCGTCTGCTTCTCATGAACCGGATAGCTGATATTATTCGTATGCCTCAGAGAGTTATTGTTATCTTGAGACTCATTCGATTCGTTGGAGAATGTAGAAAGGGTGGGAGCAAGGTTAGGATTGCGTACCTGGAATTGATCTTCATCCTCTTCCATGTATTCAGTCCCGCTTCTCGGTCCGGTATCTGCTTTGGTGTATGCAGCGTCTGTGATCGGTGTCTCAGGGACATTCTCTGACCCATCCCTATTGTAAATATCTTTATAGTATGAATTGGAGTCCATCTCAAAAGCATTGGACCCTACTTGACCTGCCCATTGGGTCATAGCATTCCTCTTTCTATTTTTCCCTTCCTTTCCCACTCTATGATAAACTTGGAGAATGGGCTTCACTTGAATTTTGGGCCCACAAAACTGATTGGATTCTACCAGGCTTGGATTGGGCCTCACTTGAACTTTAGGCCCAAAAAATTTGAGTGGTTTTTGCGGGCTCAGTTCTATGGTCCACTTGATTTTTTCAGTTTGTAGGCCCAAGTCCAAACTTCATTATCCTCTTTTGAAACCCAACTCATTTTTGTTTTCTCTTCTTCCCAGGTGAAATAATCACCTCTACAATCCGCCGACTGGCTCAGTTCCCTTGTCTTGCGTTCATTGGTGCAATGACTGGTCTCTTCAACCACTCTGCTTGACAGTTGTACTATTCCTAGTCGTTCCTCGTCATCTTCATCCTCAAGATTTGCACCCTCATTGTCGCTACCGGAGATCTCAATCTTCGATTACTTGTGCTCGGCATATTGCCATTTTCCGATCTGCATGATGCCCTTCGGATGTTTGCCAAAAAACTGGTCCATAATTTGTTGACGAAGTTCCTTAATGTTCGCTCCGTAGTTTCGCTCGACCTCCACCAGACGCAACTCCTAGATACCTTCGTCATCGTAGATTTCAAATTCCTTGAGAAGGAATCTTGACTTGTGTCCTCTGAGTCTTAGAAAAGCCATTTTCATTAATTCCGATGAACTGGTGATGTTCGCAGTATCCAGCTGCCCCCCACACATTTTTCCAATCTTATCAAACGTGTAGATGTTCCACTTCTCGGGTCTTCTACCTTCGATCCCAACCCAGCTATTCCGGCAAACTATCTGAGCTCCATCTTTCGCCATTTCATAACGCCATTCCTCAAAGTAAAAACCCCCCTAGCAGTGTATGGTATTTTTCTGTTCGCAGTTTCTAAATCTCCATCTTGCCATGACAATATAATAGTCCTCGTGCAACATCCAACCCTCGGATATGTATTTGTTGTTGTAGCAGCCTCTACACCGACTTTGCAATGGTCTTCCAGGAAGTCTCATCGGAAGTCTTGATGATCAAAAAGTCCTTCCCATCTCGGTTCGTTTTGTTGATGTTTTTCTCGTCTCATCGTCTCAACTCCATTGTAGTGTTCCTTTTTAGACAACCCTTCCCTTTTGTGTCCCTTTTCCATGCTCCTCTGTGCCCACTTTCCTCCTCCCCTGTTATCGTCTTTGTCGTTGATCCCCTGGGGCCTCTTTCCTTAGGCAAACATCTTCTTCCTAAATGGCTACATCTAGCGCCTTCCATAGATTACGCCACGCCTCCATCGTCCGTTCCTCTGGGAGTACTATGCTCTCAGACTGGCCATTCACCACTTAGAGAGCTTGATGAATCTGCCTCAATCATTGACAAGCACCTCCATTAGTAAGTTGTGCCTTGAGTCTCTGAATACACCCAGTGTCTTCCGTAACGTTTTCTCCTGAAGCACTTGTTCTACTTTTTGTTTTACCCTCCGAATCACCTCTCTGGTTAAGGTAAGTTTGAAGTGTCAGTTTCGTGTAACTTTCTGCATAATAACTTTGCAAGATTCTTTTATATAGCATATCAAGAAATATTTAAATTTTGTTGGAAATGAGATGTGTGACCGTTCGCCATTCGATGTCATTAACCCTTGCCTCTCGTATCTTGACCCACTCATGGTTTTTTTGAATATTCTTTCCTTTTATGGTAACTGGTTACTTCCTTGGCCCGTTTGATTGAACGTGGTCCTTGAGTATGTCGAGATTTCCTTTGTGTGACCATTGTCCACCCTTTTTGCCCCGTCTTCTTCTTCCACCATCTATAGCAGAGTGTTCTTCCATGATGTCGCCTTGGTGTGGAGATTCTCTGACTCCTGTGTCTGTGATCCTTCACTAGCGGCCTAGTGTTGTCTTTTGTTCCATTGTCTCCCTTTCTGGTTATCCTTGTCGGTGTGGCCCATAGTGCTTTGTTGTGAACTTTGGTTCCTATTTCGGCTTCGATACAACTTCGATTCTTTGCCCAATCCTTCTCATTCGCGATTTGCTTCCCTCCCAATGTTGGTCCTCTGTTCATCATACTCCGATCTCCGGTTGCTCTTAGTTTGTCGTTCACGGCAATGCCAGTCGTTCGTCACGTTCGCCATTTTTTAGGCTTCGTACTTAATTTTGAATTGGTAGAGTTAAAAAAAGGGTTTGTTTTACAAGTTAAATAATTAAATATATTTATTTATAATTTATATAATTGATTACTTAAAAAAAAAAGAAACACCATCTTTCATTGATATATAATTGATTACAACCTTGAAGAAATATTACACCCCTCCCCACCCTTTCCTCTGGCCCAATGAACACTAGATTACATTTCTCTACCCTCTTAACCACACTGACAATGGATAGCCCAAAGATAACGAACAATTACTAATCCAAAAAGAAGCTAGATATTGAGATTCTTCCCAGATCGTACTTGAAAGAAGAAATATGTTCGAAAGTTGCAGAATTTTGAGGGATACCTAGACACGATGGCAGCAAAAGTGTCTTGCCATCGCACCTATCCTGGTGGGAGATGATTTAACGAGAGATGCAAATGCTCAACCAAGGAGCATCATGGGCTATGGAATAGCAATAATGGTTGTGATTTGGTATAGTGTGTGGGAAGAAAGAAACAATAGGATGTTTACTGATAGTTGTAAGGATGTTACCAGTATATGAGAGAGATTTATTTTTCTTTTTTGTGCATGAATTTCTACAACTAAATTATGTCAGAGGTACAATTTCGGAGCTTGGATTGGTAATTGGTATAACATTATGCAATCCATGTAATGCTACCCAGATAACTCATTTGGTAGCTTCTTTTTTTCAATACAAATATTATCTAGATTCTTTTCATAAAAAAAAAAAAAAGCATGGCATTCTTTTCCTTTCACAAACACAAGACCACTGCTAAACTAGCTACCATTCAATGGGCCTTCTATTTCGTACTGATCTCCTCTAACTATGGGCAAACACATAATAATTGATTATTTTAATTTATGATAAATAATATATGTGTGTGGATGGTTTGAGGGACCAATAAATAAATAAATAATTCTTTAGAAACTTGCAAACAATTGTTTTATGGTTTGCCTTAGACTCTCCGAGTCCTTGTCTTGCTTTATGGAGGCTTAATACCTGGCTTTGTTTTTCCATTTTGATAACACTGATGTATTTTATTTTTGTATAATTACATAATTGCATTATATTTGAATTTTACGTTACCATTTTTCTTTTATGCAAAAATGATAAAACACTACGAAATAAAATAAAAATGTAGAATTTTTATTTTATTCTACATTATTCATTACTCTTTTTAGATTGTGTTTTAAACTTATTTTATTTTTGTTATTTATTTATTTATTTTGAGTGGTTGGGCTGGATTATGAAAGCTCAATTTGAAGGTTAAATATTGCTAGGATCATAATGTATCCCCGTGATTAGATGGGTACGTTTGAAGATACTCATGGATCGTAGTGCATCCCATTTTGATTAAACAAACACAATTGGAAGCACTAGTTATAATTATAAATGCTCGCTAATAGTTTAGGGTTCATTTGGTTGACAAAGCATATGAGAGAGATGAGAGAGTTAAAAACCATATCTAAAATGTCAAAAATAGACGTGGACGTAGTGAAGTAAAAATTAAAATAGTAATAAAAAAGAAAGATTTGTTGATTGCATTATAGATTTAGCTGAAAGCTTAATGCTTATGCTCATCAAGAGACATCAATACAAATCTTTGGATTCGAACCCACTGGTGGCGATGAAGTAGTTGTCGTACCCCCAAATTTTAAAATCTAGAGGAAGGTTCACATTATTACAAGCAATTTACTTTCAAAGGAGAAGGCCTTTCTAAAAGCATAGATAGAGATCTTGAGAGGAGATAAAATGAAGGGACACTGGGATAGTGAGATGGCATTCCAAATTGCAACTATGGAAAAGATGACACATGCAATTCAGTCCTTGTTAAGGAACATGACTTAGGTGATGTGCATCACAAATACACTCCGAAAGGAGAAGGATTATTTCAAGGGTTTGGTTGAGTCTACCTAGAATGAACCATCATTTTCTAGCCTAGTTCTTTGAGATTTTTAGCCAAACCCTCATTAGCCTTCATGAGAATAGTCAAGAATGTCTATTTGAGTCCCTATTTTGGTAGTTCTATTATTCTCTAAGATGAAAACACCATTGTTGGTATTCATGTAAATGTTGAATCCACAATAATTGGTTTGAATTAAATCCATGACCCTTAGGACAAGATCCTTCGCGTCAGGTGTTCACTGATTGTTGCTCCAATCTTTTTTCCTTTAAGAAGAAACATTTGTATGCATAATTAAGTGTATAAGTCCTCACACGTAATTTCTCCAGAGGTGCAGCCTTTTAGTCCATACTTAACTTGTAATCATATAGAAAACCAGTACCACAACATCCTACTTGATGTAAAATGCCCAGCCCCTACAGAGAAAGGATCAAACACCCATAGCCAATAACACAACTTGCAGACAACCTCCACATATTGTCACATTTTACACCAAGAAAGCAGATCTGAGATCATGCAAGCAGCCCAGTTTCTAAATCATTTAGAGATTGAATATCATTTTGACCAAGGGGAGGCAAACAACTATGACTGGCCATATGCCTTGTGTACTCCTTGTAACCTTGTCTCCTCCTTGGCAGAATTGCTGAATATTTTATTTTTCCAAGTTGTGCACCATTGATCCCATATCATTTTTGCTTTTCTGCAATTAAACAGTATATGATCAACAGATTCTCAAACAAGAGATGCAACAATGAATGGCGTGGTTGAGCGCTGCACAAACAAAAAAAAAAAAAAAAAGGTGCCATCCTAACACCTTTACTTTGGTGGGACTTGAACTTTGCAGAAACAAGGCCAGGGAGCAGGGTGGTAGATGGGAATTATCTATGAGGAACTCAAAAAAAGGGATTTACAAGTGAAGAAACCTGATGTACCAAGGGACCAATTGATTGTATCCAGGGCATCACTAACTTGGGTTTGGGCTAATATGGGTAAAAGAAGAGTTAATTCTCTATGGATGCTTGAAGTAAGGCTCCTAGCTAAGTGTAGGTTCAACCTTGGCTGACTTGCATCAATGGGGTGGGACTAGGAATTAAGAAGTTATAGGGTATGTGGTTGCTACCTCCATTCTCTTCAACCTCAAGCAATACAGGAATCCAATCTCTACGAGGGTTGGTGTTGCCATCTATTTAATCATCCTGTTTTGATCGAATTTCGAGCTATGGAGAATTAGGGTTTTGGGACTCTTCTACATAGGGAGATATTGTTAAATATTTATTTGCAATGCCTAGGCCTTACCTAAGCCATGCTCAGGCACTACCTTGCATGTCATTGTGCTACCTTGAGTACGCTATTTTTGAGAGCTCATGTTCCATCCTAGATGTCTCTTTATGCATGTATGTTTAAGTTCATTATTTTGCATGCATAGAGCCATGGCTGCCATAGAACCTGTGTTTCACATTAAAAAAAGGGGTGATGCGTATGTGTGTATGCTATAATGAATGTATGTATCTTATCAATAATTCTATGCTCATGTTTATTTGATGCAAGTGCAAGATAATTTTCCATGATTGTTCTATATGATATGTGTTTTTCTTAATCTTGTGTTGAGAACCTAGATCTACCTGATTGCAGGTACAAAACCTCATCGAAAGATGTCTTCAGTTATATATGAATCGGAAAGAAGTGGTGGACACTCTCTTGGTTCAAGCAAAGATAGAACCTGGCTTTACTGAACTTGGTACTACTCTTTTGGTTGAATCAGCTACCTTAATAAAGAATAATGTTGTCACTATGTTTATGAAGACATTATTGATCATGGAACAAAAAATTCATCTTCTTTTTGAGAAGAAACTAGAGTGTTATTTTTTTTGAAAAGAAAAAATAACACTCTAGTTTCTTCTCAAAAAGAAGATGAATTTTTTGTTCCATGATCAATAATGTCTTCATAAACAATACAGTTCATGGTGCACCCGATGCACTTTAATTTTTTGTGTATTTATTATTGTTTCCCTGCCTTTTGAAGTTTAAAACATTTTTCACCTTGTTACATTAAGATGCTCGAGTCTTGTTCAGCTAACTTAGAATTGAAATGTCCTATTTGTACCATGATAGGTTGTTTGGAGGTTATTAGTTCTAGAATAATGAAGATTGGATTGATGAAGTTAAAGGATCATGTGATTGATGTCAATCAAGGACTGAAAATTTAAGAATATTGAAGATGGCTTTGAAAGCATCCTGTTATTGATGGCAGTCACGGATTTAAAATCAAATTTGCCCTAAACTTTCCTAATTTGATAATTAGGACCAGTTTAGGGAAGTTCAATTTCACCAAAAAAAAAAAATTAGAATTTCGCATAGATGCTAAAGTATCTAGCTTTGTTATACTATAGGCTATAAAAACCAATATAAATAAACACATGTAATATGTAAAAATGTTCCTATATCACCAAATAAAGTTAATATTGTTATGTGGGTTGAATTTTGATATTATGGGCTTTAGTTTTGATTTCTTTTCAATAATTTAAATGTTTGATTTGCAATTTTATGGATGCTTGTTCCTACATTTTATAATTTGTGAATGTGACATGCTATCTTGCTTAATTTATTATTTGATTATTAAAATGCATTGCTTTTTCATCTTGTTAATATGTAATTCAAACAAAAATGATGGCTTTGAAAACTCTTGCAATTATTTGTTTCATTTAAATTTCTTTCTTTACTTTTGTGTTTTTTGCTTCATGTCTTCTTTTTTCAAGGTACACACACACACACACACACACACACACTGTTATGTTGTTTCACAAAATAGAAAATTATTGTATATGAATTAGTACATGTTTATCTTAAAGTTAACTGAATTCAATGTCGAATTTTTCCATTTTCTCGTTGAAAAATTGCACTTCTATCTAATTTTCTGTCAAGTCCTTTGAAATTACTTGCACTTTTTAATTTGACAAGTTTCAAAGTCAATTTAAAAAGGAGTCATCTCGGGCAAGAGTAGCAATAAATTTGTTTCAATAGTCTCTTTCATCGGATGACTTTTGAGTCCGATCTTTAGAGGGTTTTTTGGCATTCACATGATGAATGATATGAGCGGCCTTAAATCTTGGAGATTACGACGTTTTACGCATTATTTTCTCAATACATGCAATTAGAAACAATATAATTCTTTTTTTCATAATTATATTGATCTTAGGGAAAGTCTTGGAATGAACTACCCTTATCATGAAACAAAAATTTGACTTCACCTCAAACTTCAACCTTCGAAAATCATAATTAATTCAAAGAGTTCAAGAAATACAAGAGAATTTTGTAAAAATACTCCAACTTAGAGCAGTTCAAAAAGTTCTTTGTAAATGTTAATATATGCATAATTTTTCTTAAAAGTGATGAAAACAAGTGTAAATCGATACATTTTACATATCAAAGTATAAATATAATGGTTTCAAACATGTATTTTAATATTAACAATATTTAATGCTCATTGCATATGTTAAGAATTTTATATTATTAACTTCTGAATTTCACTAATTTTATCAAAATTCCTTGAAATCTCACAAATTTGATCTATTGTTGTGTCCCTATACTTAAACATCCTCCTGTTACATTCTTCCCAAATCGAAACTAAATAAGTATTCAATATTTTCCTAAAGAGAGTGTGTTTAGAAGGCACAACAAATAAGCTTTCAGCTACAAAGCACAGTCATCTGACTATGTTTTGAGCTCCTTTGCCACAGACCCAAGGCAATTGTACATTTGCCAAAAATATGTTGCACATGTTCCCCTGCTTGCCTGCGAAGACATCACCAAGATGTGGAAGAGCAACGTGAGGGTGTTTATTTTGTAGAATCTCAGCACAATATGCTTTCCTAAGTTGATCAGCAAACCCAGATTTTTGCTTTAGTATTTTGACAGTCTAAAATGTGGGTTGGAGCATGAGATTAGGGGATAGATTGGAGGGATGGGGATATGTAAGGTGGTGTAAGAAATATTTGGAGGTGATTTTTTCAGAGGAATCACCAATCCAGACTTTTTTGTCCTTTTTCATCTATAGGCGGACACACTCCATCTATTGCAATAGCAAGATGACCTCCTGTGTTTCATTTCTGTTAAGTTCCTATCCAACTTTTAAGTCCCAACCATCTTGTTGTCTTATTGCAGTGCTACCAATAACAAAACTTGATACAACAGCATTTTGAAGAATGGATAACTGGTAGAGTCTCGGAAATTGTGTAGTAAACGTATTGGGCCCACCCTAATATCTTCCCATTACTTTATAGTGTTGCCATTCCCCATCTTCCATCTCACTTGTTGCAAGAAGAGATGGTAAATTGAGTGGATGAATTTTCATGGAGTTTTAAATATGATCATTGAACATGTATTAATATGTGTACCATTGTGTTGTAAACCATGAATTCTTGTGATAACTTTTGTCTATAATGCACCTTTGAAATGATAGAAATGACACAATCTGGGAGGAAATTTTTTGTAATAGGGGTCAATTAGATAGGCTAGTATGGGAGAGATCCAACATTTTGTTCTCCACTTGGATCTCCATATCTAAGTTTGGTCGAGGGTACACATTCGGGGAATGGCTACGCAACGGGGAGAATATCTTTCAAACTTTGTAAATCTGATATTTTGATGTTAATACCCAGATATCTCATATGGGTATCGTTGTAACCTTGCCTATTATTATTAATGTATTTTATAGTTTCTTGTTAAAAAAAAAAAAAGGAAGAAATGATGGCATCATAACTACTTCCTTGCTAGATCCTTATTCCTAAGTAGTCTATTCCCCACTCTAAGGCCCCTTGTTCCATGCCCTTGCAGACATGACCATTTGACCAAGTTTCACCCTTTCCTAGCTTCCTTCCATTTTTGCATAAAAAATCCAGCATCTTCTAAATCTTTGTTTGCTATTTTTCTTGGCATTTTGAAAGTAGACATGAAATTTGTGAGAATGGACTCTAGAACTATCTTTAACAGTAGTAGTCTTCCTCCTTGGGAGAGGTGGTTGTGCTTTCAACCTTCTACTCTTTTTCAGATGATTTGCTACTTTGGTTGCTGAAATTATGATTTCTATGGGTCACCTCCCAATGACAACCTTGCCATTCTCCTATTGACACTCCCTTAAGATGAGTAGTGTTTTGAACTATATTACATGGGATATTGAATTCAACAATGTGGCTTTTAGGATATTTTTGGTCAGACCTAACAGCCAGCAAAATCTCTTCAGTAGCTTCATGTTGTTATTAATAAAGATTTTTCCAGCTTATTGAATATGGGTAATGTGAATATTGTCTTGTGTTATCAAGAGTCTTTGAACACAAATCTCAATTTGTTCAACTTGTTCACAACTATCTTGTGTAGGAATGAAGATAAGGAGTCTCCTTTCCAAAGGCCCCTATTACATTTAATCTTTCCTCCCAATCTTCCATTTATAAAGATTGCATAATTACCTATGTACAAGCGGCCTCTTATCCATTTCCGCCATCTGTTTCCAAATCCTTTCTTTTTCCATTAGAAAATCCAATAATTCCTAACTAAGTCGTGAGCTTTGAAAAAATCCATTTTTTGTAGTAGTCTTCTCTTTAGGCTGCTCTTCTTTCATTATCACGATACCCTCTGTAATTTGTTGGCCTTTAACAAGTGTCGTTTGGGTTTCAACTACCGTAAGGTGGTTCCCTCCCCTTATTCTATTGGACAATGTCTTTGCAGTGCTTTTGTAGAGACTAGTTATAAGGCTCATCTGTTTGGAGTTAATTAGGTTGATCTTCTTTGGAACAAAAGATGTGGCGACTCATTTGTGACCCTTGGTTGATGATACCATCCTGGACCTAGAAGATTTGTTGAAACACCATGTAGAGGTCCATGTTGATTGTTTCCCAATTTCATGATAGAATTGCATTTTGAAGTCCTCAGCACCTAGCCTTCTATGCATATAGAACTTGATTGTGTTCTTGTTCTTTATGTAGAAACTTTTTTTTTTTGAAAGGAAACTAATATATATTTATAAGATATATAGAAACTTCTTTTTCCATATGACCTTTGACTAAATCATGGAGGCTTTTATTACATCTACAAAATCTCAAGTGAGATACAAGCTACATGCACTGGAGATGTAGTTTTATAGAGAAACTACGAGCTTAAAATAGCTAGATTTTGATGAGTTAGAAGCATCCTTCAAGCTTTAAGGTTCTAATTTTGCTCTTTGTGTTCTTCAAATTTCAGGAAAAAAAAAAGACAAAAGAAAAACCATGTAACTTGGGTTTTTATTATTTAGAATCAATTCAATAAAAGGATAAAACTACAAGAACTTATTTTCCTTAATGTGTTTAACTAACAGTTGAATCTTTTCCTATATCATAGTTTTCTTACTTCTTGCAAATCAACTCTATTAAGCCTTATTTCCAACACATGGGCGTGCCTATATGTATCTGCTTCTTCATCCAAGGCCAACTTTAGATTGAAATTTTAAGTGGTTATATCTTTCTTAAAAATTTTTGTTTTCTTCTTTATATCTTAAATAATTATATCTTTATTAATTGACTTGACTGATTTTATTTAAATCCTTTGTCTTACTCTATTGCTATTGGTGTTACTTGTCATTTAATGCATCATTCTTCTTAATCGACACCTCTAATTTGTTTTGCATCCAAATCATGGGAATCATCTTTATTAATATTCTCTTATTTTTATCTTCTTGGGGGTTACGTTTACCATTAATTGAATGTGTCATTTTTAATTTTATCTGTTAATATTTCATAACATATCAATTCAGCATTTGCATTTCCAATATTAATATTTAGACCTATTACT
Source organism: Tinospora cordifolia (assembly GCA_030144865.1). Taxonomy (NCBI): domain Eukaryota; kingdom Viridiplantae; phylum Streptophyta; class Magnoliopsida; order Ranunculales; family Menispermaceae; genus Tinospora; species Tinospora cordifolia. The sequence goes on along the minus strand of JAJIYU010001263.1, from coordinate 12,499 downwards.
TTTTTAGTTCCCAAGTTGCCAACATTGCATCCCATAAAACATAGTTAGTGTAACAACTACTATATTAAAGCCTGAAGTGTTACATTCAAAGGTGGGAGTATGTGGTTTCTATGAAGATTTTGTCCTAGAATATTAGAGGGTGTTGATCTAGGGATAAATGTAGAACGATTAAGCGGGTTATCGAGAAGTTCAACCCAGATATTATCATCTTCCAAGAGGTTAAGAAAAGAAGTGTGGATAGGGCGACAGTAGGTGCCCTATGGCAATCCCGATTTAAAGATTGGGTATATCTGTCAGCAGTAGGATCTTCTAGAGGGATTTTAGTGGCTTGGGAGGTTAGAAGTTGTGCCATTGTGGAGTAGTGGAAGAAATTATGGAGCATTTTTCAGTCTTAGTTAAAGTGAGACAACTTAATGGCGAGGAATGGTGGTTATCTGGAGTCTATGGGCCTAGTGGAAGGCATGGTCGCAATTATTTTTGGGATGAGTTAGGGGCTTTGAGTGTGCTCTGTGGAGATCGATGGTGTGTAGCAGGTGACTTTAATGTGGTTCGCTATATGTCTGAGAAAACTAGTGGTAGTATGAATAGAAGTATGAGGGAGTTCGACAATGTCATACAAGAGCTCGGCCTCTATGATCCCCCTGACTTAACTGCTCATACACACGGTCCAATTTTCGTAGGGACCCTGTTTGTTGTAGGCTGGATCGTTTTCCATTCAGTGAAGGGTGGGCCAACTTGTTTAGTATTATAGTCAATAAGCAGTGAGTAGCTTGATTTTTTATCACTGGCCAATCATCCTAAGTACGTCAGCTCCTAGGTGGGGTCCTAGCCCGAAGTGATTTGATGGTAGGTTGGCCTATCTCCCAGATTTTAAAGACAAGGTTCAAGAGTGGTAGACGTCCTATAAAGGGGAAGGATGGGAGGGTTTTAAATTTATGTAGAAGCTAAAGTAAGTTAATTACAAATGTTATGGGTGGGGGCTTGAGTACTTATAGAAGGAGGAGCGGAAGCGGAGAGAGTTTGAACGCCACATTGAAGTTTTGGATCGATTAGAGGGGAGTAATCAGTGGGATGAGGAGAAGAGGATTAAAAGATGGGAGTTAAAAGGGAATCTGTGGAAGCTGAACAGGGAGATGGATAGGGGAGCTTGGCTCAAGGTTTGTGTTAAGTGGCTAAAGGAAGGGGATGCAAATTCAAAATTCTTTCATAGCATCTTGAGGGGTAGGAAGATGATGAACGTTGTGTCTTGGCTAGAAAAGGAAGCTGGGAAAGTGGTAGAGGAAGAGGCCAAGATTGTAGATCTCATTGTTGGGCATTTCTCTGAGGTTTATGGAAGAAGAATAGATCAGGTATGGGGGCTGGAAGGAATTCAGTGGGCTCCGCTTGATGAGGAGGTTAGTAGAAGCTTGGAAGGTCATTTCTCAGAGGACGAAGTTAGGGAGGTAGTGTTCGAGTGTGATAGTGATAAGGCTTTGGGTCCGGATGGTTTTTCTATGCTATTCTATTAGAAAAGTTGGGATCTCGTGAAGAAGGATCTAGTGAAGGTTATGGAGGAATTCTACCAAACCAGGGAAGTGAACAGGTGCACAAATGAGACTTACATTTGCTTGATTTTAATGAAGAATGTTGTGCAATTGGTCAAAGACTTACGGCCTATTAGTCTTACAACGAGTCTATATAAAATCCTTGCAAAAGTTTTGGCGAATAGGTTTAAGAGGATTTTGGGAAGCACCATATCAGAAAATCAACTTACTTTTGTTCAAGGGCAAAACATCACAGATGTAGTGTTGGTAGCAAATGAGCTAGTGGAAGAGTATAGGGGGAGGAAGAAGGAAGGAGTGGTGGTTAAGCTAGATACTAAAAAGGCATATGACATGGTGGATTGGAGATTTCTTGATTTTGTCTTAGAAAGGAAAGGCTTTGGTGGGAGGTGGAGGAAATGGATCCAAGGTTGTTTGAGCTCAGTTACTTATTCCATCTTTATAAATGGTAGGCCGAGGGGCAAAGTAGAAGCCCTTAGGGGTTTGAGGCTAGGGGATCCTTTGTCTCCCTTTCTGTTCACTATGGTGGTGGATGTTTTGGGGCGGATGCTAGATAAAGGGGAGGAGTCTTGTGCAATTCGAGGCTTTGTGGTTGGTAAAGATTTGGTCGAGGTAACACAACTTCAGCTTGCGGATGATACGCTCTTGTTCCTGGATGACGTAGAAGATAATATAGAGAATGCCCTTCGTATTGTCCAAAGCTTTTGTCGGGTCTTTGGGATACGGCTGAATCTATCTAAAACTTGTTTAGTAGTAATCTCTATGGAAGAGGAGATTGTGCATTTCATTGCCCATTGTTTAGGGTGCGACGAGGGAGAATGGTGGTTGAGATATCTTGGAATGCCCTTAGGAGGAAATCCGGGATCCCAAAGTTTTTGGGAACTAATTCTCGCTAAGGTGGCTAGATGGCTAGATGGGTGGAAAAGAATGTTTTTTTCTAAAGGTGGCAGAGTTGCTCTGATTAAAGCAACGTTAGATGCGTTACCAACATATTTCTCGTTAGTTTTTAATAGTCCTAGAGGGGAAGCTTCCAAGATAGAGAAGTTGATGAGGAATTTCTTGTGGAAATGAGGGGTCAATGGAAAAGGGTCTCGTATGGTGTAGTGGAGTAAAGTTCAGCTCCCTAAGGAGTATGGGGGGCTTGGAATCGGTAACATTGTGAATAGGAACAAAGCCCGTGCAAGCAAATGGCTCTGGCGTTTTCCTAGAGAGCAAGATCAACTGTGGGCCCGAGTGATCAAAAGCAGGCATGGCATTGACATTAATGGCAGGGATGCAAGCATAAATAGAAGTGCAAAATTCAAAAGCTTGTGGAAGTTCATTCATTCTCTATATCAATGTTATCTGCCAGACATTTGCTCGAAAATAGGCCAAGGTGATAATATTCATATTTAATTTTGGAAGGATGTTTGGTGGGGAACGACGCCTTTGCTAAGTTGTTTCCTAGGTTATATATACAATTTAGAGCTCATCACTGCCCAGTTTGTTTCTTTTGATCTCAAGGAGACGGAGTAGGTGCAGGCTAGTGGGATCTACATCTAGCAGGATTATTTTAGAGGATTCGTTCCCTAGGATTTGGAAAGCCCCAGTCCCTTCTAAAGTTAAAGTGTTTGTCTGGGAAGTGGCCCTAGGGAAAGTCAATACGAAAGATATAATTCAGAAGCGGTTCCCTAATCACTACCTATCCCCCTTTTGCTGTCATTTGTGTAAGTTAAGTAGTGAAGCAGTTGACCATTTGTTCCTAAGATGCCAATTTTCTAGATATATTTGGGATAGATGGATGAGTATCTTTGGAATTTGCTCTGAGCTAACATGGTAGACTCTCCCTTCAGTATTTGCCCATTTGGGGACGAGTTGGGGTCGAAAAGAAGAGCATATTAGAGGGTGGGCATTATAGCAGTTCTTTGGTGTGTTTGGAAGGAGCAGAATGCCATAAATTTTGAGGATAGGAATCTTCCTCCTTCCCAAATTTGGGAAGAATCGGTCGCAATAGCTTCTTTTTGGGTTAGTAATAGCTCATTGTTGATGGGATACTCCACATCTTGTTGGATTCGAGGCTGGGATAATATTTTGTAACTGGAGTTGGGCTTCTTGTTGGTAAGTTCAGGGGTTAGTCTATGTTGTTCTGTTGTTCTATCTTATTTCTATCAATAAAATTCTTGTTTCTTTTCAAAAAAAAAAAAAAAATTAATGATATTTTGGAGGCACTTGCTTAATCTATCATACTTTAATTCTATGTTTCATATCATTACTAAGTTCTTTCCCCTGATGTAAACCCAAGAGCTCAAGACTATATATATATATATATATATATATATATATATAGTTTTTACTCTTTAGTATATCTCTTGACTTTCAATTGTTGCTATTTGTCAATCTTTGTTTCTGCATTGATGGATCCACTAAAATTATTTTTCAGTTTTGAGTCTGTTACCAACTTTAAGCTCTTGGGCTCTGGAGCATTTGGCTAAACTTTTAATTTTCTGTTAGTTATTACAGATATCATTTATCAACATATGAATTCCCATGTGTTCATGTGCTTCATGGTTTATAATCAGTTTCTTTACCATGCATGATATCCAATTTTTTTTTTTTTTTTTTTTTTTCAGTTTGGCAAAAGCTCGAGGAGGAGAATCAGGAATTCTTCAAAGCATATCATGTTAGATTGATGGCAAAGAACCAGATACTAATTTTCAACAAGCTGCTGGAAAAACAGGTGGAGCTCATGCAAAAAATGTGTCCTGCTGGAGTGGCTCCTCTTCCTGTTTCTAATGGATCCCATACTTCATCGTGTAAGCATATGCTTCTAATAGTTGCTCTACTTATTATAGCCAAAACTGCAAACTACAAGCAGCATAAATGGTTTCTTATTGAGGTAATGATTGAGTGGTTTAGAACCGCTCAAGGTAACGTTGAAAACAGTAGTTTTATTTTTTCTTTTACATTTAATCCTTGTGAACTTCTGAAAACTAGGTTTCCTTATATTTGAATTTATTATCATGGTGCTTGTTGACTGAATTGTCCAATTCGGCCTCATTAAAAGCAATTTAATATAAAATTTCCCATATTGCCTCCCCATGTGTGTCTGGCAAAATGGTCATCAACCTTCCATTTCCAAGGGCTCTTGAAAGTAAGGATAGGCTGCACCGCTGCAGCCTCTTCTAACATCCTGTCGAAGCTCACATGACCTGCTAATTTTTTATAAGTACACTGATTCCTTCTGAAAATCCACTATTGATTGTTCATGATCCCAATAGATATATGTCAACCTTCTTGGAAAGCAGAAACAAGTAACTCACTTGTTTAATTCTGCCACTACTTTCAGCCCTTCTTTTAAACTTCTATTTATGTCTGCAATGGAGAAGAAGACTTGCCATATTGCTGGCTGATTCTACTTCTTACTAGTACCATTACTGCTACTTCCAGAAGGAATCAATATTGTTATTCTTATCCTGTCATGTTTTTGTTTTTCCATGAATAACTGATTTATGTAGTTTGTGTAGATAATACATCTTTGCTGTTTATTTCAGTCCTCATCTTTAATCATTTTCAGTGGTTACTTTGTCATAATATATAAAAGAAATTTAGAAGAACATGCTAAAGAATATGCAAGTTTTTTTTGCTGGTACAATTCCTCGGTTACTATAATTGGAGGAGCTATCTAGATGTTGTATCAAGTGTGCTATCTGTTTTCATAGTTATCCTTTATCCTGCAATTCTCTTGTGTTGCAACTGATGTTGTCATATCTAGAGTCTCCATCCTAGTGGAAGCTTCTAGAAAATGGAGGTCTCAATGACACCTAGATTGAAATTTTGAATATCCTGCATCCTAAATTCTAAAATCTAACGTTTACAGTTTACTAGGACAAAAATCCCAAAAGTGACCCTGGTATTATATATAGATGGAACCTAGATAGTTGCTAGATAGTATGCCTGCACCAGCATGAGGAAGTGCTGCTCCTTCACAGTTTTATCAGGCTCTCTAAACCAAATCTAAGACTGCCTATTTTGATAGATCACAAATGCTTTAATGGTGGGCAAATGACTGTGGCATTTCTCTAGAGAACCTAAAGCATAATAAAAATTTGCATGGTTTGCTTGATAATGTCAGGGTTATGGTGGGGTAGCAGTTATGGTTTCTCCTCATTTCTGAGTCTGATGTGTCCTGGATAGAGATTTTATAAAGTATTTGTGTGGAATATAAAATTATGCCTGAGGTAGTAATTTTTCCATGTTGGGGCAAAGGGATCTCCATTCAGCGGAAGGAGAGGGAAAGGAAGGTGGGCATTACTGGGAAGTGTGAGCAACAACCATTTTTTGTGGAGATGGGAGCAGATTCAACAATGTGGCTCCAATCTTAGGATGTCACAAAGGATTGAGATCTTACAAAAAAAGTAAGTAAATGGACATGCAGTGACAGGAATGGAGTTGTTTTTCTAGAGAAGCTTAGAAATAAATGAGGCTGGTTTTCGGGTCCTGGAGTTTGATAATAATGGCTCTGGGCAATAGAAGTGCTGAATGATGGTTTCAATAATTGTTGAAGCTTATCAGGTTCTTGAACAAACAAAAGAAGATTATGATAAAGAAGAGATTATACTGCATTGTGGTGGTAAGAAAAACAAAGATGTGAGTGTTAAGACGAAAGGGTAGGAACCAGCAGTCAGGGCATGCAAAGGAGGCTAATACTCTACTGATAAATTATGAGAAGAGGAAGGCGCGTAAACTGCTTGTAGATTGTCACAGTTCTAGGAAAAATGGGAGTTTGTATTACAGTACTCAAAAATGATTCCATTCGAGAAGTGGGAGTCATGCAGAAGCAAGTTGCCTGCGGTACAAGAAAAGACACATATTCATCAGTCTTGACAGATGACAAAGTCGTGCTTTGGTGCAACACATGGAAGAGGTTAAACTTTTGCAAAGAAAGTGGGGAGATACAATTGTGAAGGTGAAAAGGTCAACGACGATGAGCACTGGATAGATTAAATGATCTCATGCTATGAGGAGTTGATTGGAGTTGATGGAGCGCCATCAGAACTATGGAGTAAGGATTTGTTTAAATTCCTTGGTGATAAGTGTGAAGTCTTATTGGATATTTGTGAGGATATTAAGGGATTAAAGTTTCTGCAATGTGCAAAAATTAGGGTAAAAGGCCAGAGGGATGGTTACATGAAAGCTTGCCCATATGTCTCATGGACTGAAATTGACTTCGCATTTTGGTTACTTAGAATCCCAAACCATATCAAAAGGTATAGTTTCCAAAATTTAAACCTTGTTAGCAAGTCGGAGAAGGTGACCTAAGGAGAGGCTAGATTGCAAACATCAAAGAACGATTTGGATGCTACATGTCAAGTGTACACTAGTTGAGGCAAGGAAATGGGGTCCTCTAACGTGCAAAGTGCTAAAATTTTTGTAATAGGAGAAGACATGTGGCATAAATTCAGAAGAATACGAAAAGGATAGAATAGAAAAGGAGAGAGAATATCAATGTTAATTTGGTGTCGCCTATTGAGGGGAATAGGATCTTATTTGCCAATTATAGGAGAATAGGTATCAAAAGGAAATTGTTTGCGAATAGCACATATAAAGGAAATGATGATGACCGATATAGATTTAGCAGGTCATATAAATTAATAAATGGTAATACTTGAAGGGATGGCAATATGGATGAAAATTAGGAAAATATTACTAGGGAAGATGGGCCAAGAAGTTTTAAGTGGATTAAGGGAGATTGTGGGCCTTTTGAGTGGGTTTGTTCTAGTAGATGGTCTAGTTGAGGTTATTGGTGCACATGGACTTGTTTCTGGGGACGGCTCAAACAAGGGGAATGATGCAAATAGGCTGAGAGTAAAAGAGGTGGAACTGGTTATGTTGTTAGCTGCAAATGATTGTGGGTTTGGAGTGGAAATGGCACTATTGTTTCTTTGGCTGCAAATAATTGCAATGAATTGGCACAAAAAGGGGAGCGCGATAACAGGGAAGCAATTGCATACTTTGTCAATGTGCCAAGAAGTGATAAGGATATCACAGAGACCCTAGAGCAAAATTCACCAACGTCTCATTAGCAGATAAAGGATTATAATAAGAACAAAACACATGCGTCTATGGAATTTAGCATTCAAGAGAAGAACAAAAGGGGTTTTAGGAAACATAGAGGCAACACGGGTAATAAATTGAGGGAGATGAAGCAAAAGAGAACGGAGGTTGGTGGGTACAACAAAAAATGACTGGTGAAGGGGGTGATCCAGATAGAGATCTCAACATTGATGGAGATGACTAGAGAGGTGAATATGAGAATGAAGAACACTCAAATGGAGGATGAGCTGTGATGGGTAGTGATGAGGAGTCAAAGGATGGCATTTCCAATGGAGAATGTGAGTTGATGGGAACTTTCTTTGCATCTACGAATGACGAGGTACAACAAGCGTTTATCTTTAGAAGGTGATAAGGCCAACTCTAATTCTACTTCTTGTTCATATTGATCCATCGTCACTTGTTCTCTTGTGCATCTTAACAACTGTGCAAGCCAAACATCCAATTCTCCTAATGACCAAAATTGTGTGACCTTGTCCTTTCGCTCACCCTTGCCAATTGCCAATGAAAAGATCCATGTCATGAAATCTGTGCTTGTAGGAATACCAAGATCCCATGGTTAACAAAGGCATCACAAAGGGATGACCTAGTTAATGGCCTAGCAGATTTGCGACTATATGTGAAGGGGGATCATGTGTTCCAGGAGACTTTTAACATAACTAGGTTTCTTGGGGAGAAATTGAATGGTGCTCATAACGAGTATGCAGGAGCTTGATCAAATAATTAATGTTGGAGCTTCAAGATCCTCCAATTCAAGGGTTACAATGACATGGCATCAAACATGAGAGAACCTATTTTGTTGCGAATTGGATTGTTTCCTCTTATCTATTTACTGGTGCCAAATATTTTGTTCCTTTTGTTTAGGTAGAGGGTTTAAGGAGACTCATTTCTAGTTAAAGATCAATAATTTTGAATACAACGGAAGTTACTTGGGGGCCTACATTGTTTTGGGTTGAGGATGTATGACTCAATAACAAAAATTTCAAGTCCATCTACGAGAGTGTCTGGGTGGATGGGCCATAGCTTGATGTTAAAGTTGAAGCAGGTCAAAAATTGTGTTAGACAATGGGTAAAAATGGAGTTTGGATCTATGGCTACAAGGAAGAAAGAAGTGGCAGATACAATAGGTTCTTTGGATGCTTGTTAGAGGTTAAGGCAGCCTTCTGCAATTTATATAAGGCAAACTAGGATGAGTTTTGTGTTAAGGGTTAAATGGGTCAAAGAGGAAGATGCAAATACCAAGTTTTCCCATTCACTTCTTAGAAACACAAAAAGCAGGAATGCCATTTCTTCCATTATCACAGAGGATGGTTTGAGAATTGAAGGTGATGCTGGGGTAGATGAGGAGATTGTAAAGTATTTCCAAATGGTGTTTACTCCTATGTGAAGTCGTTCTTGGGAAATTGAGGGCATGGATTGAGTTCTTATTTTTGACAAGAACAGGGTATGGCTTAAGTGACTTTTTGGGAGGAGGTGAAAGTTGTTGTTTTTGAATGTGATGCGTTAAAAGCTTTTGGTCTAGATTAGTTTTGTCAAAGTGTCAGGTGAGTGCTATAAGAGGGTGTTTGTAGTTTTTTTTTTTTTTTTTTTTAGAGGACTTCAAAAGAAATTATATCAGACCCTAAATAAAAATAAATAATATGTATATGTGTGTGTGTGTGTGGAGTGAGGAACTAATGAATGAACAAATAAATAATTCTCTAAGTACCTTTAAGTAATGATTTTATGGTCCTTTTTAGACCCCTTAGGCCTTGCCTTGCCTCACCTTATGGTGGCTTACCACCTAGCTTTCGCTTTCTGCCTTAACAACAGTATTTCATATCACTTTACTCTTGCTTTTTGTAATAAGTTGTGGGAGGTGGTTTGAAGCTATATTATGATGATGGTCAAGAGTGCTTCTAGAGTTATGTCATTACTAACTTGGTGAATGAGACATATATTGTCAAATTCAAAAGCACCCAAATGCTTGGTGGCTTAGGGATTTTCGGCCTTTTAGGTTGGTGACTAGTACTGATTTGATCATTGCTAACGAGATTGTGATCAATGTTATTAAAAACAATAGGGGAGACTAAATTTGCATTTATTGAAGGGCATTTGATTTCAGATGTTGTTGTGGTGGCCAATGAAGCATTTAATAATATTGGGGTTAAGATGTCTAAAATTGTGCTTTTCAAAGTAGATTTTGCCACAGCATACGACATAGCAGAGTGGGAATTTTTTATGCATTGCACATAAAAGGTCTTGGTGGGAGGAGATGGATTGATTGGATAGTGGGTTATGTCAGTCCAGTTTCCTTCTCAATTTTGGTGAGTTTGCATTCGAGGAGGCAAATTTGTAGTAGGGAGAGGTCTTCAACAAGATGATCCTCTATCTCCTTTATTACTCTGGTGGTTGATATTTTGAGGAGGTTGATGTCTAGAGCTTGTCGTTATGGGATGGTCAAGGAGTTTTGGGTAGGAAGGAATAACATTAAAGTTTCTTATCTTCAGTTTTCATTTGATACTATTTTCCTTCGTCAAGGATCTGAGCATATCATCTTTAGTGCCTTCGAGTGTCTTTAGTGCTTTTGTGAATTTTCAATATTGAAGATTAACACTTCAAAGAGTTAGTGGGTGTTAATGCGAAGCCAGGTTTAGCAGGTTTAGCATCTCAGGTTGGTCGTTCAGTTGGTTCATGGCCGAATTTCAAGTGAACATAAATGAGCCTATCTCTAAATTTATATATCTTTCATCTTCTCTACATTCTCAGGAAAATTTATCGTGGAATCTTCATTTGTCTAGAGCTTTAACCAATAGGGAATAAGAGAAGATTGTATTTCTTATTTTAAGTCTTAAAAACTTTTTTTTTTCTTAAATTTGGTCAAGGGCTGTTTATTTAGAATCTTGAATCCGCTGGTATATTATCTTGTAATCCAAATGATCTAATTTTAGGTCTTTCCCATTATATCACATTATTTGTCACGCCAAGATCCCCTCTAAGGTTAAAGTTTTTTGTTGGATATTGGCTCATAAGCAGACTATGGATATGTTCCAAAGAAAGTCACGCATAATTTGTATTTCTTCACATTGCCGTCTTTTTTGCTTTCAGGAGGGAGAATCAATGGATCACATTTTTCTTCATTGTTCTTTGGCTGCTAGGATATGGGAGCATTGGGAGGAATTTATGGGGGAACATTCTTGCTGTTCCATGGGGCATTACATGAGTGTTTTCCTTGCCATATCACATAGTGGTATCATCAGGAGTAAAAGGGGTTATGATTATTGCTTCTTTTGCCACTATTTGGATGTTATGGCTTGAAAGGAACAACAAAACTTTTCATGATTGATCTGAGGGTCAAGTTTGGGAGGCCATTAAATTAATGGGGAAAGTTCATGGGCATTCTCAGCAAATTTGGGGAGGGATGTCATATGAATGTTTGGGTTGGTGATTAAGGGAGATGTTATGTATATAATTTAATCTTTCTGTTAGCTGATTTTTTGTTTTGATATCTTCTCGTTATCAATAAAATTTTGCTTCTGCTTAAGAAACATAATGCCAGGGATGCCAGCATTAACCCAAGAGCCACATGTAAAAGCCCATGGAATGATGGAAATTCATTTTTTCCATCTACCTTTCATTCCATGCCCACACTGGACTAACAGTGGGAAATGAGAATGAAATCAGGTTTTGGAAAGACCAATGGTTTGGAATTGAGTGAGTGTAAAAAAGAGTTTGCACAACCTTGGTTCCATCTCCTCCATGTATACCTCATACCTTTACTCTCCAAAGTGAAATCTGTAGTGCTAATCAATAGAATAATAGGCCTTCGCAAACTCAACCTTGACCAACATTCTCCCAAATATCTTCCTACCTGTTTCTATTCAATGCACAAAAACCCCCTGTTGACATAATCCTTTTGGGACTATTGGATACTGTTTAATGTTGTTCTCTCTTAATTACAGTGCACCATACTTCGCCGTGCTATGTCACAGAACATAAGCCTTTAAGACCGGCCAATATTCGTCATCCTGTTAGCCACTCAACCTCCTTCATGAATGATGGACCATCAGTTCATGGGAATATGCCTTCTGATGGCACCTTAACTCAAAGCAGGAGGATGCACGTCTCACCTGATATACTCCCAAGTCAGAATACTGACATGGCAATGATACAAGGAATGAATGGAATGGTGATAAAGTCCGAATCTGGCTATTCAAGCAGTTCCGATTATCCATTTGGTGTTGAGAGCAATGGCCTGGAAATGCGACCAACAATCGGAGATCCGTCAGTTGCAACTTTCAGCAGTGTAGAATCTAATTCAGAAGCCCTTAACGAGCCCCTACTGGATACTGACACCTCTGCTTATGGGTTTTTGGGGCAGATTCCTCGCAATTTCAGCCTTTCAGATTTGACAGCTGACTTTGCTCAGAGTTCTGGTAGGTCTTTTTCTTTGTTTGTCTTGTTTGAAACTTTGAACTTTCTTATGTGTATAATTAATCAATCAATTTATGTTTTTCAAGACATACTTGAGAGCTATTCCAGATCCCCATTTCTGGCAACAGATACAGATGCATACCTGGATTCAGCTGGAAAGGATTGTCAAGGTGAGCTTGCAGAATATATTGTAGTCTCTTAGTTGTTGAAGCTAATATATTTTTTATTTTGTCAAAGATGAAAATAAGAGGTTGGACACCATATCAGAAGGCTTGAGTTACGAGGAATTTGGTGGTGATTAAATTCAACATTTCAACTGGTGAGTTTCTTTTTGTCAATTTTGTGAATATTGATTGCAATATCGAGGCCAACATTCTAATTGTAGTCCTTGCTACATCTCATCAATGATTATCAAACTTGGAGTTATATTTCTCTTTGATGAAGGTCCATTTGGT
>JAJIYU010001262.1:0-37490 GCA_030144865.1 Tinospora cordifolia | reverse complement strand
GAGGGACTAATTGCTTAAAATCAGTATCCTTCTCCACCGCAAAACACTTAGACAATATGAAATTGAGTTAGTGTGATTATAATTTTCTAGCATTGATTCATTGCCCAAGTAAGTATAGAATCAACTAAAAGTGAATCTCACGCCTAACACTGCTATTGTTTCCAAGTTTGAAAAAAATAATTTCACCCAAAAATGACTCACAAATTGGAAAAAAAATTATTGGAAAATAATACAATTTTTAATATTTTACAAGCCAATTTTTTTTTTTCATTTTTAGGCTTGTTCAGAATTTTTGGGAAGAGAAATTGTTCTCTGATCTTCTTTTGAAGATATAAAATTATTTTTTCAGCCATAATTTAGCTTCTAAATTTAAAAAATAAATAGGATTTAAACTTTAAATAAAATAAAATGAAAGGAAAGGAAAACCATCATAAATTGGAGACCCACATATAAAAGTAAATAAATAAATAAATATGCTTGGAATTCTGAGCAGACAAATTGTGCAAAACAAGATCACAGTCCCATAACGTCAAGCGTGCCTCAATTTCCCGCCAAAGTTGGGGGCTTTAACGAACGGTGGCCGTTATAACCGTTGATCCCTGAGGCTGCGGTCAAAGTACTTTTTTTGACGTGTTGATATGTGGGTATGAATCAGAATGGAACAATCAATATGAAAATAAAAACAAAAACTGCAGAGGGCGTTATTTTCGTATAAATGCAAGGAATAATGAATAAAGAAAGCGCCTTTTCTGGCTTCCAGTTACAGCCTAAGTCCATTATATAGCATTGCCTGATTAATAAAAAAAAAAAAAAAAGTAGGGTCAATTTTCAGGACTGCCTCACCAACTCAGCATTGTTGCCAATCCCCTTATAGTGTGGTGGTCAAGGCATCAAATGCCCATCTAAGTGGTGGGAGCATGTTGTTGTGGTGTGTGTATGTGAGTGTGTGTAGTGTAGTATATTTGACAAAAAAAAAAAAAAAAAACCTCAGCATTGTTTTAAAACAGTGCCTCCTAATTTTGCCTTCTTTACTTAGGTTGTTGAAATTTATCTTATTTCAATTCACCATATAATCTCACTGTATTTGTAATACCCTAAAATTTTATTAGATCGAATAAACAAAAAATTATTATAAATCAAATTAAAATAAATTTAAAAATACAACAATTTCTTCAAAAGAAGAAGAAGAAAAAAATTTAAAACATCAGAAAGAAGAAAAAATTTTCAAAGAGAATTATTTACTTTGTCGATAATTCATATGAGACACAAGACTCATTTATGTAAATTTTAGAATGTAGGATTATATCAATTATAATAAAAATATTTAAATAATTTTATTAATTTGGACATTAAAGCATTTAAAGGTTACAAAATACTAAATGTTAAAGAGTTATAAAAACATTTAATATTTTAATATTATTATTTATAACACTTTTCATTTTGAATGTCTTTTATATGAGAATATGTCTTATTAAAACGTTACTAGATAAAACTCAGTGAAAAAAATCTAGAAAGAAAAAAAAATACATTTTCTTATGGAGTCTTACAATATTGTTAAAACTATCTTGTTAAAAATTTCATAAAAAAAACTCAGTGGGACAAAACCTCAGTTAAGGAAAAAAGAATACAGTGCACTAATCAATAACTTTACTTTATTCTCCCTTATTGATGATATCATTTACAATCTCTAAGCCAACGCATCCCAATATTATGAACAAAATTTTCAAATAATGTAGTCAGTAAAGCTTTTGTAAACATATCTGTCAAATCGTCATTTGAACGAATTTGTTGAACTTCTATATCACCATTTATTTGGAGATCATGTGTAAAGAAGAACTTTGACGAAATATATTTTGTTCTATCTCCTTTTATATATCCTCCTTTTAGTTGCGCGATGCAAGCAACATTATCTTCATAAAATATTGTTGTAGCATCATTCTTCAAAGATAAATCCGAGTCCCTTCAATATGTTGAGTCATTGATCTTAACCAAACACATTCTCGACTTGCCACATGAATCACTAATATTCCATCATGATTTAACGATATAGCAACTAATGTTTGCTCGATAGACCTCCAAGATATAGCAGTATTGTCATTTGTGAATACATAGCTTGTTTAAGATCTTGCTTTATGTGGATAGAATAAATATCCAGCATCCATATAACCAACTAATTGCTCTCAAGATTCATTTGAATAAAATAAAACCCAGATGAATTGTGCCTCTAATATATTTCAATACATGTTTAGCTTCATTCTAATATCTTCTTATAGGCGAAGAATTATACCTTACTACTAAATTCACAAAAAATGTTATATTAGGTCTCATATTGTTAGCAAGATACATTAATACACCAATGACATTAAGATATAGTACTTCAAGACCAAGTAATTCTTCATCATCTTCTCGAGGTTGAAAATGATCTTCATTTACATCAAGTGAACGAACGACCGTTAGAGTACTCAATGGATGAGTTTTATCAATGTAAAATTGTTTCAAAATCTTATCTGTATAAGTTGATTGATGAATATAAATTCTACTTGACAAATGTTCAATTAACACGCCAAAGCAAAACTTAGTTTTATGAAGATCTTTCATTTCAATTTTTTTCTTTCAATAATCTACCACTTTTGGAAGCTCTTTAGGGCTCTCAATAATGTACAAATCATCAACATATACAACAATTATAACAAATGTGAATCCAATTTTTTTGATGAAAATATATTGATAAATTAGATTATTCTTATAACATTCTTTAAACAAATACTCAATGAGACAGTTATACCACATTCGTCTAGATTGCTTTAGTCCATACAAAGATCTTTGTGACTTTATTGAATAAATTCTTCGAGAATTTGAGTTAGATGTTGTAAACATCTAAAATCCTTTTGGAATTTTAATATAAATATCACTATGAAGAAATCCATATAACTAAGTCGTTACTACATCCATTAGACGCATTTCAAATTTTTTTTTTGGACTATCTGACTCATAAGATATTCAAATGTAATTGCATCTACTACAAGATAATATATCTCATCATGATCAATATTTGGTCTTTGTGTAAAACTTTGTACAATAAATCGCACTTTATATAATAACCTGTAATTTTTATTACACATAAACATGATGTATATGTGTATAAACATATATTATACATATACATATCAGTGTAAATAATATCAAGTAGAATAAAAAATAATTTATAAAAAATTTAAAATAATAGAATAATTTAAAATAATAGTAATAAGAATAAGAATAAGTTAGAACTAGTAAGGGATATATATATATATATATATATACATTAAGATGGAGTGTGCAATGGGTTAGAAAAGAAAAAAAAAATATATATATATATATGTAAATGTTGCAGGTTGCAAAAGGAGGCATTGAAAAAAAAAATACAATAAAATAAAAATAAAAATAGAAAAAGAAAACTGTTGCGGTGCGTTTAAGTGTTTACTTGAGCAATTGGAATTGGTTATATGTTATGTACATGGATGGATGGGTAGATGATGGTCCTACATCATATAAAGAGTGAGGGCGGTGGAGGCATTTAATAGCCATTTTATCTTTCTCCTTGTTTTTCTCATTTACATAACATAACGCCAAAGAAAACAAAATGCACAAAGCAAAGGAAATTTGAATTTTTTTAAATTGATTCGACACGTAAGTAAGTTTTTTTGGCTTACTCTTATTACAAAAATGTTAAATAAACTATTTTAGAAGTATAATTTTTACTATAAAGGATATTTGATAGTAATATCTACAAATAGGGTGTTATTCCACCATAAGTAAAACTATGTAAAAATTATATCAGTACACTCCTGATAATGCATAGATCACAGATATATGATTAATTTATATTCATTTGTCCTATAAACACTAATATAAATACCCAAAATTTAATAACTTTAAGATAAACTTTTAAGTATGTACAACCCTAATAAAATTTTAATTAGATCATATAGAAATATAGAAAATAAAATTCATATCCGTGACACCATATTCATGAACTTTGGATATCAATTAGAATTTTAATTTTGATGATTGATTGACAAATTAGGTTATTTATTGAAAGTTATAAATTAATAAAAATATAAGTAGAAAGCATATTTTTGATATTTTCTACTACAGAAATATTTATATGAGTAAAAAAATAATCTTAACAATTATTGAGCATATTCGGGTTAATACGCACTAATATGTGGGATCAAATTTATATATTGGATTAAATATAAGTTATAAATACTTTAAAAATAATTTATAAAATAAGTTTAAATGAGTTAAATTTGATTTTATGCATATAAAATAATTTTTAATGACAGGATTATATTGGTGTTATGGAGATAAATTGTATTGAATATTAAGAACTAATAAGACATTAATTTTGGTAAATAATATTTACTTGTGGTATTATGTGTGACATCGATAGTGTATTAAAATTTCTAATTTTATTTAAATAGAATG
The DNA here is from genome assembly GCA_030144865.1 of Tinospora cordifolia. NCBI lineage: Eukaryota > Viridiplantae > Streptophyta > Magnoliopsida > Ranunculales > Menispermaceae > Tinospora > Tinospora cordifolia. The sequence continues at coordinate 33,020 of JAJIYU010001262.1, read as the reverse complement.
GTATATTGCATTTTGTATTTATTTAAATTTCATGAAATGATTTTGATGCATTATAACATGTCAATTATAAACATAAGTAGGTTGACATGGCAACATTTCTATTGGACGTGGTCTCAAGGAATAGACTCACAAGATTAACCGTTGTGGTGATCTTGGTTAGTGCATTCTTGATATATGAGATAGATGAAATAGAAATTGATAAATAATTGAATAATTAAAGGCCAATGCCTTATTTGTGTGATAAGGAGTAAATTTATCTTGTTATCTGAAAGAAGGAAGATCGTTCATATTTTTAAAAAAGATTGCACATTATTGAAATTGAACACATGTTCATACATTACATTATGCATTCATGTTATTTTTATTTCATTTGTAAGTGATTTAAAATTTATTTTGCCTTGCATGTTTTCATACATATGATAAATATATAATACCATAAATTAAATTATTCTCTGAACTTGTTGTTTGCTCACTCTATTTTCAATCATTTTCTCCAAGTTTTGATAGAAAAGTGAAAAGGAAGATGTTGTAATATCAATACTAGTTTTTTTTTAAGTTAATAGTATGTGATAATTGTAATAACTCGCTAAAATATTGTATTTAGAGATATATATAAACTTGTTATCATCTAAATGTATTGTCTGAACAAATTATTAATATTATGTGAATAGATAGTTAACTTAACGAAGGAATATCTATTTTTATATTGATTGGAATTATCAGGTAATTTTGAATTTAGTGACATGCTATATTTTTAAAAGAAACTTTATCAAAAAAATTTTTTAAAATTATTAATTTGGTTAAGAAGGCTTACAAGGTTTCTAATATGTCAATACTCTAACATGTTTGAGAATTCTATGCTAGTTGTGACATTACTTGAGAAGGGATTGCAACACTTTATATCTTACAACTTCATTATTCTCATTTCATTTTCACATGAAATCTCATTTATACCCTACAGAGGTCAAATCTTCAACGGTTTAGACTACAGGTCCAAAAACATTACGTTTTGCAAGTAAGTCTAACTCTGCTTGAATTTCGTCTTTCTATTTTTGCTAGTTATATATTTTACAACATTTTTCAATAGATTTAAGTTCAAAATTGTAATACCCCAACTCTCGAAACTTTAACATTCGTTATAAGCGATGTATTTATCTCGCAGCTTAAAACGTAATTACATTCATATGCGATCACTCCTCCTGCTTTCTATTCGATAATCGAAATATTACTATTTCTCGCATCATTCTCATTTCCTAGTTACACCAAGACATATCCCAAAGTATAAAAACTGCATAAATAAATTGACTTTGAAATAAATTAATAATAACATTAGAATCAAATAATCACTTAAAAAAAAAGACTTTGATTTAATATTAAAATTGAAAACAAACTTGTAAACCCCTGAATTTCAACTAATATCTAGCTCAACGACCGATCTAGAGCTAAACATGGTTGCTCACATATCCTACCATCGAAAAATAAAAAATAAAGTTCATTTCTTACCGACTTCCCAAGTTACTTTTTATATCTCTTAAATAATTATATTATTTCTTAATGATGTCACAGAGTACAAACTTTTCAAATCACGGACTCTCCTAAAAGAGGTCGTACAAAGTCTTTTAACACTTGTTTTGGCTTGATAAAATAGAGGTAAAAGTGGTTTGTCACGACCTTCCATGTTATAGTCTTCTTTGACGTCACCACTACGTAAGTTAACAAGGAGATTTAATGATTTATACAATTTTACAACAATTTTAAAAAGATAATTACATTAGATTAACACATTCGATTTTATGTGGTTGGATCATACAAGGGCGATGTATCATTGAAGTTCAATCCAGCGTAACTAAGTGGTCTAAGTTAGCCTAAGAAAAATTTGGCCAAGGGTCAATATTAAATCTCCATTGTAGGTGGTCAAGACCGACATGCAGCTCTTGAACTTCCATGGCCAACCCAAACGATGATGACCACATCACCACACCAACACGCAGCCATTTCGTAACAATTTCTCAGGCAAAATCCAACTGATGCATTTCATCATTAAAATTTGAATGGAAAGAATTTAAACACTAAGATCATATATCTCTTACCAAATCAACGATTCAAACATGTTACCACGTACCAAGCACGAATTGCCCAAAAAAAAAAAAAATAAGTGGGCGCAAAAAAATGATTTTGTCATAGTTATTGGGAGAAAGGGGAAGACGACCAACGATCAAATTTGCATATGAGAGATGAAGCCTATAATTATGAATTCTCCAAAAAGAAGAAAGTTCATGTCACCTCAGCCAAGAAGCATAAATGAACATTCCGATTATGGGGGACAAAAGATAAAAAAAATGATGAGTAATAAGCATAACAGCGCATTGCGATACTCACAATCATCTACGAGCTCAACAGATGCTACAACACTCTTACACAGGTTGTTTAGCAAAAGATGAGATGGAAATCCTAGTGGGTAACAGCAAGAGTTAAGCCAAGCCTAAAGATACTAGATGCATTGAAATGTAGGAACATCCAAAATGCATCTACGTTGAAAACCATGTACAATGCACGCTGCAAGCACAAATTGGTGGAGCATGAGGTGGTTTCAAAGTCAATATTTGACAACATTAGCTGTGGAACAGTATGATGAGTAGCACAATGAAAAGAACAATCATATACGAGCATTATTTTATGCACACCGGTGCCAATTAATTTATTGTGTTTTTCCCCAAAGTCTTGATAATAGATTGTAAATACAAGAAGAATATCTACCAATCTTTGTTACTTTAAGATAATTGGCATGAAATTATCAAAAAACTTCAGTAGTACATGCATAAAACGAGCAAATGAGAGAAGATTTAGGTAAGATTTAATGAAAGTATAGTCACGAACAAAAGTTCTTGTGACTGAGAGGATAGAAAATAATGAATGCATGAAGAATGTGTTTCCAAGTGTGAATAATTTTGTTATGTAGTTCGGCATGTTAACAAGAATATGCTTGCAAATTTAACACGGTATTTTCAGAAGAGCGATGAATACAAGGAATTTATGGGCATATGGCATGCTTTGGTGGACTCAAAGACAAGAGAGATGTATAAAGAAAATTGGACCAAGTTCTCTAAAAGTTATGAAAGGCAGAATCCCTCTATTCATTCAATGTTATTAAAGCACGACGAAAGATTTGGTAGAATGAACAAATAAAGTCAAGCATATGAGTACTCGTGACAAGTTACACCGCTAAAAAATGCACATGCAAAATTGAATAAACACTTCAGCATGTCAAAAGGCTTTCGTCGTTTTCAAATTTTCAGTTCATGGCTGTAAACAGTAAATGTTAACTAAAATATCTTCATCTCACCCTTAATCAATGCATCGCACTCTAACTAAAATTTTAATCTACAAACTTGTCATCACCTTCCGAAAAAGTTAGCTTGAATAACTGACAAACTGCCCACAGTACCACTCTTTTGAGATTAAACTATCCACTTTTATTTCTAATTAAGACTTTTGCTTTAAATGCTAAAAATTGACAAATCTTTTCCATTTAACTAATTATACTTCCTTTTTATGATGTTTTACAGTGCCATTTCCCAAAGTGATTTCTCTTGTTTCTTCTTTGCACAAGCAGAGTAGTATCAGCAGAGAAAATTACATAATAGTTCCCATGATTCTCTTTTGGACACCAAACCAATGCATGACAAGGAAATCCTACATATCCCTCACCTTCTCCTGATAGATTGTTGCCTCCATCCACAAGAGTCAAGGGGTGAAAGCAAGTGGGGTTTTAGTCTGCCAAAGTAACTCAACCTCACTGGCTAAAAGAGTTCTTTCACCCAAACATGACCTGTTCAAATTTTGAATTTTTTTTTTTTTATCAACTACCCAACCCTAGGTCACTCAGTTGGATCCAGCAGGTTTGTATAAAAATCCAACCCAAGAAATTAAAAATTACACAAAATAACATTAAAATAGATTTTTTTTTAAATGGAAAGCAAAAGCAAAGAAAAATAAAATAAACCATAAAGCAAAAAGTATAAGAAATAAAATTAAATATATTAATTTAAATGAAAAGAAAAAACTAATTCCTAAGGGGGAATCTCTCACGTGGAAAAACCCCATTTAGGATCCTCCACAAAGATGATTTTAATTGCCTGACCTAGACCCAACTGAGTCAATCATGTTAATCAGGTGGTTGTAGTAAACTCTCACCCCTACCACAAGCCCACCCCAAGAAAATCACTATGAAGCAAATCTTGTGAAGTATGCTGCTGTTGAAAACTAGAACCCTTTTTATATATTATTTTAATATTGAACTAAAATTTCATTGTAAAATTAACAAGACCAATCTTGAAATATTTAAAGAAAGTATAACTACCTCTTCCCGCATTCTTTAATCACACTAAAGAGTTTAGGGGTATAAGAAGTTACAATCTCAAAGGCAAGATGTCCTTTTCCTTCCAATTATTAAAGATATTCTTTTAAAATTTAATTAAAAAAACCCAAAAAAGAACTAATCTTCAGAATCTAATCAACATAAGCTACTTCCATGTTGTGGAAGCAACAAAAAAAAAACCCTAAACCACTAAAGACGGCAAAATATACTTGCCAATCAACTATGCATGTTCTGTAACAACATCATGAGACAAAATTCATACCTTAAATTTTGAAATTTTGGTTCCAAGAACCCGCAAACCTTCCATGACCGACCGAATCTTGTCTGAAATGTTTGTGTAGAGCCACCTCTGTGCCGCCTCATCCAGTCCATGAGGAGAACTTGGCCATCTCAAAACATGGGGCAATGGCTCCTGAGACATAGCTTTCGCTGTCTCCCTCAGTTTTGGAAGGTTGAATTCTATTGGATCACCAACAATTATGCTAATGTTTTTACAGCAAAGTGGGACTGGAGGCCTTCTTCCAAAAAAGGATTTTTCAGGCATCACCTGAAAAGTTGTCAGATAGAAAATCAAAGGCATTGAATAAGCTGTAAGTGAAGTAGTTATTATCAGGTTTCTCATAATTGCCCAGTACAGTCATTGTTCAATTTATCCGAATGTCCATGATCATATGCATTAATTGTCTCAATTGCAATTCATGAATATGAATGTCTCATATATGTATTTTTAAAATATCACTAACTCTAGTAAGATCCACATGCAGTTATTTATGTTACATTTCTCCAATCTCACTCACCAAAAAGGATGTCATAAATGATATAGAAACAAGTATAACTGTATAAGAACTTGGGAAAGTATCAAAACATATTCCTCGTACAAAATAAAAACCAAAACCAAACCCAACAAATTACAGAAGGCAAAACAAGATAGATTCATGAAAAAGATGCTCTCAACTAAACCTACAGCAATCAAACTAAGAGTCAAAGTCTCCATGAGGAATGACTGTGTTAGTTTATGCAAATAGTTTATACCAAGCAATCCAATATATTTGACAAAGCGCTCGAGAAGATCATTGAGAAACTCAACATGATTTAGACTTGGTCCAATTCTGCCCGGAATCCCATCTTTCAAAGGCTGAATGAAACCATTTTTGCAGACATTGTATTGGCACAAAAGTCTATCTAATTGCAAAGAGAAGCCTTGTCATAATGAGAAGCATTTGTTCTCGTATAATCATGTGGTTACAAGTCTATGACATAGAAAAACAGTCCTTAGCGAAGCAAAGCAAGGTTGTGCATAATAAAATTCAAACGCCCCTCCCCCCAACCAAACAACATCCAGTTCTTTATATGTTTGGTTTCTTTTCACGCACATACACACAAAGAAGAAAAGGAAAAGAAAAGAAAAAGAAAAAGAAGAAGAAGAAGATGGAAAGAAAGAAACTCGACAAACAAATGGAAATGACCTTCAATATCCATGTGAGATTTGAAACAAAAAATTAATTGGGAATTGTGGAATTTAAACAGTATCATGAGTCCAAATAGAGCTAATGTTTATTGGTTAACAACTTCATATTATTCTTTTTTTTTTTCAACACAAATTCATATATATCCGATCACAACACTCCAAAATGTCCCCCTAGTTGCAAGAAAATTCATTCATAATAAAGAAAACAAAAAGAAGACAAAAAAGACAAGAAAGATCATACTGTTAGGTTACTAAAAAGAAAATGTGGAATAAATGGGAAAGTTATGACGGTTAAATGTCACTTAAACACAAATAATCATAGCACATAATTCATAGGCAAAGATTAAAAATTGAAAGGCCTAACACATCAGAACATGAGTTACTTTTCTATTATTTTAGCTGAAGAATATCATTTTATATCCTATTCATTATCAGAAAGAATTACATCTCATAAAGTATACCTTGTAAATTGAAAATTTCTATAATACATGACTTTTTTTTTTGCTTTCCCCCGTTAGAAACAACAAAAATATTTAGTGACTTCCTCATCAACTAAAAATTCCATATAAATATTTATTTATTTTCACATGGAGAAGTATAACTTCAATTTCAATGGGGCAACCACTAAATAAGCCGATACCCACAAATGGCCTGCATTACCAAGTATAACTACGAGTCTCATCAGAACAAAACAAAAACTCATTTTTCAAACAGAAAAACATTTTATGCTCACAGCACAAAGTGAGTAACACTTCGGACAATGATAAGTGCCTTGAAGAATAATTCAGATTTTGCAAAATACCTTTTCAAAACCATGATGCACAATTGGCAAAACTATTGGAGTCACAAGTGAACGATCAATGAGACTGGCAGTTCCCCATTTTACTCGTCTAATAGGTCCATCTTCTTGGGATACTTTTCCTTCTGGGAATGTATGCAACTAATCCTTGGAGATAAATAAGAGCTTCATGAGATCCTAAAAATTATAAAAATAAACTCTGAAATAGATATATACGAAATAGAACACAGATGCAGACATTAGATGATGCTTAAAGATAAACCAACAGCCTGACCTAGCAGTGTGGTTCTTGCCATCCGATAGGAGTGACTTAAACACATGAAAATATATATTAGCCTGATGAAGAAGTTTTTTATACGATAACATCAGGTCAAGCACTTGTAAAAGAAAGTTGCATGGCTCAGGAAGGAGTTGAAAATATAACCAATTTGCATCCATTTAGAAATAAGGCATAGATGTTGATGATGTTGATGATAACATATGATGCTTTGGCATTTATTAATCAGAATACCTGATAATGATGATAACATGTAACGCTCTGGCATTCCTTATTCTTACAAACTATTGTTTAGAATAAGTGACAATAAAGTTCCTTCAAAATATATATTGTACTAGTATTAAATTCATTTTACAGTCGTGCATCAGAAAGTAGGAAAATGGAAATTGCACAGTCATGCATCATAAAGTAAAAAACAGAATATTTTCTTGAGGATCGACCAGACAGATAACGAAATAATTTTCCTCATTAGCAAATAATTAATAATAGAAATCAAAGGAGTAAGCATAACAGGATAACGAGGGAATACCCAATCTCCTTCATTTAAACGATCAAGAGCTTCGTCCATGTGCTTCTGATATATTCCACCACCCCTTGTTATGGGTATGCATTTACCTGTAAAGTTGTATTCTCAGAAACACTTTGGTGATCAACAGAACCAAGATTTCATACACCTAGATGTGAAGAAAAAGTAACTCCTTTATTTTAAGATCGCAATATCCTTCTCTTACAATTTGACCAATCTTATGGACCCCAAGCCACCAACAAGGCTAGGCCTTAGGAGACAAAGGATGTAAAATAAGCCCACCCACTGCAAAGAGTTTGGAGAAACCCAATGGGAGGGTTAGTAGTTGAACTCATGACCTTTTTGGTCTCAGCCCCTTCTTCCAACCACCCCACTAACACTTCAATGGATAAAGTAACTCCTTTGACATGCATCATCATCATCACCTCATGACCCAAAAAGTGTATTAGAACTTCCATGTGGTTTATCATTATACTTTCATGTGGTTTATATGAAACGCCATACAGATAGAGTTAATTTATACATGGTTGACTTTAATCCCCAAGCAAGCTTTATAGTTAATTTGATCATTAGTAACAATAGTCATTTGGCCCATTGGTCGCTACCCAAATTTGTACAGCTCAAGTAGTAGTTCGCCTAGTTATTTACTGTGGTCGCTACCCATGCAAGCTTTATAGTTAATTTGATCATTAGTAACAATAGTCATTTGGCCCAATGGTCGCTACCCAAATTTGTGCAGCACAAGTAGTAGTTCGCCTAGTTATTTACTGTGGGGGCGTAAATTATAAACAAGTAGTAGTTCGCCTAGTTATTCTAAACAAGTTATAACCACCCATCCTACTGTTCATCCCGGATGAAGAGGGTCATTGACTCATTGCTACATCACGCAGCTGAATGATGTATTGGATGGGACGTTTCTATTGATGCTTAATAAAAATGTCCATGTATCACTATTCAGATTTCAAATTAATAACAAGGACAAGGCAGAAGTAATACCGAGTCGAAAGAAGTACGACATTAGAGCATTTTGGAAGCATATATCCTCTGCCGTTAATACCCAACGCACAACCCTCGCGTTCCCAATCGGAAAACCCTTGAAACCCCACATCAACGGATCGTCTAATCTGCACTAACCTAATCCAATCTTTCACCAAATGGGAAACAATAAAAAGACAATTAAAGAAAATTAAGAAATTAATAATAAAATGGAAGAATGGTCGGAACTAACGTTGACATGTGGTTACTGACGGTGATGAGAGGAGTGCCGCGAGGGCGAGATGTTAGCAGGCGAAGTAGGGTTTCGGAGTTACGGACGGTGGTGGAGTTGAGGAGAGATGTAACGACTCTGGCGAATGCTCCCACTGCTGTGAATACGAACTTTCTGGGAATGCCGCCGAGATGCTCTGCCCTCGCCGCCCATTCCATTGTCCGGCCCATGTAATCTCGCTTTGCCTTCTCCTTCTTCTTCAACTACCATGTAAATACCAATTAGATAGATGAAGGCAATCGCGGTGCCACTGGCTCTTGATGTTTCTGCAATTCAACTGCGGCGTAAATTATAAATGGACCGGATCCCACGTTATTAGGCTGAGATAGTGAGATGCGACAGGTGAGTCATGTACGTCTCGGGTGTAACAACGGGGGAGACCGGCAGATCGGCCCGGCCCGCATGTTTTGAGGCCGAGTAATTTTTATATATTTATATTTTTAATAATTTTTTTCAAAATTTTTTCTTAATTATATTTAGTTTTTATTAACTCTTAATTGCGAATAATAATAATAATAATCGCACAAAAAATTGCAGCAAATCTATGATTTTTTTATTTATTAGTGATTTTTTTCTTTTAAATTTTGGTAAATAGCCTAAAAATCAATTAAGACAAGGGAAAAACAAATGCAACAACTTTCCAAAACTTAATGGCACAAGCAAAAATTCATTATTTTTTTTTTCATTTCATTCTCTACCATGACCGGCCTACATAATAATTTTTGCCTAATATTAAAAAAATAAATTATTTCTTAAATATATAACTTTAAAAATATGTATACCAAACACACCCAATTTTCTACAGTGATGTGGACATTTTGAATTTTTTTTGCATTCAGGTGAATGACATTTTTATAACAAAAAAGATGCAAAATATCTATTGAAGAGGCGCTTTATCAAATAAAAAATAAAGTAAAAAGACATTGAGGTGTTCCTTTTAAAAAATTTCTAGAATTATCTTTAAAAGATACGCTTTCAACAAATATTGGGGCATATTTAAAACAAAATGAGAAATACAATCCTTTCAATGATTTAAAAAAAAAACCACTGGCATTTTAGTGAAAAAATTGGGGGTTTTTTTTTCAAGGCACGGTAAAATATTTTCCATCCCTACCATCATTTTTCGATGAATCTTTCGACGACTATTTTCTGACAAAGTTCTTTGTCACACACACTTATGATCGTTTTAAGAGACGCTTTATCAAAGAAAAAAAAAGTAAAAAGACATTGAGGTGTTCCTTTTAAAAAAATTCTAGAATTGTCTTTAAAAGATACGCTTTCACCAAGTATTGGAGCATATTTAAAACAAAATGAGAAATACAATCCTTTCAATGATTTAAAAAAAAAAAACTGGCATCTTAGTAAAAAAAATGGTGGTTTTTTTTCAAGGCACGGAAAAATATTTTCCATCCCTACCATCATTTTTCGATGAATCTTTCGGTGACTCTTTTCTGACAAAGTTCTTTGCCTTCTCTTTGTCACACATACTTGTGATCTTTTGTCATGTATTTTTTTTCCCTTTCTCTCCATGCTCATTGTGTTTTCGACGAGCCAATTTCAAACTATCTCTTTGCACCTTTAGCAAAGGTGTCATTCCTTTTTTCTTTTTCTATCATTTGGGGGCATTTATTTATTTTTTATTCATTTTCAACATTGTTTTGATTGTATTAGAATTCAATTGAAATGGCATTGTGAATTTCATTATTAGAAATAAAATGCCTAGGAGTTGTCTTTCTTTTTTCTGTTATTTACTTACATGTATATCATTGCTTTAGAAGAAAAAAACAAAATCAATAGTAAGGGAAATGGACTTGCCATGTAAAAATCTCAATGGATATTTAATATCAATCCAAAAATGGAATGGAATGCTGTGTTAAACCTATATTGTATTATATAACTGAAGTATAAATAAAACTGATATTTAACTTTCTTTTCATTAAACATTCTTTCATCCTCTTCGTGTTCCTCAAACCATCTAACACTTTTCCTTCTTTTTCTCTTTTTTCGTTTTCTTTTCTTGTTTTTTTATTATACTTTATTTATACCCAATTTATTTGTGACCCTCCAAGTGAAGGAGGGTTCTTTACATTCATACATATCACAAGCATGGCTCCCATTAATCTCTCATAAAACATCACTATCTCTCCACCTTGCTAACACCAAATATTAGAGAAAAGGTATAAAACACATTTGGTTTACTAGGGTTTAAGATCAATTTTGTGATAAAAAACAGTTTTTAGACTTTTGTACACATTTTTTAAGAAAATTGTGTTGTTTATCCTTTCAAATTAGTAGATTTATCTGAAAATCTAAAGGTATTCTATTTATAACATTTTATTTTAATAAGTCTTATTAAAAAAGAGTTTTTGAAAAACTATAACGTTTGATAGCTTAATTTTCTCTTTTTTTAATATCTTTTTATGAAACAGAGGAAATAACTCTTAAAAAAAAGTAATATGTTTTGTTTTTTTTAAATAAAAGCCTAGAAAGACGTTACGAAATTTTTTTTAAATAGATATAATTTGTTTTAAAAAAATCAAAAATAGGCATATCAAGCTATTTAAAACAATTAATTCAATCTAATTTTTATTTCAGTCCAATTTTAACTAAAAAATTTGGATTTATATGTTCGTCAAAAGCAACATGTATGTATTCATTAATCTTATAATTAAAAATTTGATTCATTTTTTAACTAAGAAATATAAACTAATTAATTCTTAATTGTTATATTATTAAGCTATTTAAAACTTTTTCAAAATTCATTATTCTTAAAATACGAATATTGAATTAAATAGGTTTAAAATATTGTTTTTAATAAGTAATAACATAATATATATATATATATATATTCACATCATTAATAAATTTATTATGTAATATGATTAAATTTATAAATATTTTTTTATATAAAACCAATAATTTTTTATTTAAACAATCTAAATTACTTATATAATACGAGAAAAATAAGAGTTTATCAAATTTGCTTGATAAACACTTTATTAGACAAACATTTATTTTTGAATAAATGTTTTTTATGTTATTATCATTAAAAATATAAACTGTTATTTAATAAATTCTATTGCAAAAAGTCTTAACAAATAATCATTAAATATTTAAGAAGTACAGTTACCAAACAAGCTATAAGTGATAATCAGAGTTTCAAAAATTTGTGTAATGCCTTCTACGGTCATTGGATGAATCAATGTTATATACATTAAAATGTGTGTCAATTATCAAATTTTTGTAAATGTTAAATGTTCAAAGGAATCAAGAGTTTAAAATATGCCTCCTTACTCTAGAAAGAATATTGGAAAAGAATACTAGAAAACCAAGGCAAGCTTAAAATGGGCACGCTTGGAAGATAGTTCCCTCCTAATGTTAACTCAAGGAGAGGACAAAACAATACTAAAGCAATTCAAAACAATACTAAAGCAATGGAGAAGGGTTATCGTACCCAAAGGTAATATCCTCTGACAATATTTCTTGGAGCTTTTCTCTACCCAATTTAATCATATTAATTTATCTTATTTCCTTAGTTCCCTTGAAAAGCTTGACGACAATGATAATGAACAACTTGAGAAACATCACATAACATACCAATAAATAAACTAAATTACTTCAATTTTTGAGTAATTCACATTGCTTTGAGTTCCATTATAACAAAAGAATCCCTTTATGTGAAAAAGGTTCATATTTATAATTATAATCTTACATATAGATAATTTATCAATATCTTGTTTATTCATGGGGATACCTTTTGCCGCTCAAATCGTAGCAGGGAAACATTATTCACATAGTTGTTGATTAGAGTATACCAGGAGCATAAATCATGATAAAAGGCCGTGGTCTTGCATAGATAAGTCTCAAAGGTGCATCTAGTCACCACCAGGGTTTTTCCAATAGGGTTGGGCTAAAACCACCATGCAAGTGGATTAGTACACCCCGAATAATAAGTTCACCCCACAACTGTTAAAGAATTGATAAATCAACCCCACATTTTTGTTGAAAATACTAAACTACCCTTATTTAAAGTCTAATTAAAACTTAACCACCTAAAATCATCTATCTTCACCGGCTCATCATCCCAACAGCCAAACTCCGGCGTCTCTCCCGTAAAAATATTAGAAAGCCTCAAAAACACATATTTTTGTATTAGAAATCTATTGTGTCAGCTTTACAGAGTCCATTTCGAGGTATTGGAAGGGCAAAATGGTGGCAGTACGAGAATCATAGCCCTCGCTGGATTTCAACAAAAAAATCGAAGGAAACACACAGATTTGGTAAGATTTGATGATTTTTTGTATTTAAATGTTATTTTATCGTGATTCAGACAAGTCTTCCTTCAATTTCGTATATCAATCGCAAGAAATGGCATCCCCTGTCGATGGTTCATCCCCACGATTGTCTCGTCCACACAGGTTCGAGATTCTCTTAAGCGTCTCGGCCACACAAGGCCGAGACTCTCACCAGAGTCTCAACCCTATGTGGCCTAGACACTCCATAGAGTCTCGGCTACATAAGCCGAGACCCCAGCCATAGTCTCGGTCTAGTGGGTCGAGACCTTGAGCATAAGTCTCAGCCTACCTAGGCCGAGACCTTGAACAGAAGTCTCAGCCCACTTAGATCGAGACCCTTCCTTTGAGCAGAAGTCTTGACCCAACTGGGCCGATACTGTGTACATAGATTGAGATTCTTTGTTAGAGTCTTGTTCCACATTATAATTATCGAAATTATAATTACCATTTATTTATTTATATGTTTATTTGCTTTTAAATATTATTATAAATTACTGATTAGTCATATTTTATGCAGAAATGGCACCAAAGAAGAAAACAGTAACAAAAAATATACCAAGCACTCAGTCAGAAAGTATATCTTCTTCGAGGCCTCATTTGACGGCATTCCGAAGGCGAGCTATGGTGGCGGCAAGATCTAATCTTCTGTCAGTCAGTGAAAGCTCCTCACAGTATGTAGAAAATGAAAGTGAAGAACAAGAAGCTGACCAAGAACATGATGAACATGAAAAAGGTGAAGCCACTATTGGACTTTTTCCCGTTGGTCCGAGTGATATGTCTATTCTTAAGGTTTTAAGCACCATGTTGTTGCAGCAGTATGGAAGAATGAAGTAACTTTATTATATTGAAAGTAGTTTACAGTAAAATATTTCATTTTGTCAACAAAGAATTACTAATAATTAGAAAAAAAAAATTATGTGAGTGCAGCATCGAGGTCCACTAAAATGTATCAACCACGAGAATATGATCAAGTCTTGGGACCTTTAATGTCATCTAGAACAAGCTCGCCTACAGGAGTTGATCAATAGATCTGGACTGAACCCGTTGATTACTTGTTCCTTTAGCTATGCTAATAGGACGTTGATATCGGCATTCATTGAGAGGTAACATCCAGAGACGAACACATTTCACCTCCTATGCGGTGAGATGTCGATTACACTTGATGATGTTCACATTCCAGTGATGGAAAAATCAATTTTAGTACAGCCGATGAAGTTTGATGGTGTTGTGCAGTTGGTGTGTGAGTGCCTTAGTGTTTCTGAAGAAGAAGCTGCTGAAGAGATTAGATGAAAAATCTCTTTGGTACGTCCAAAGAGAATGCAAATGAATACCACAATGTTGAAGCAACTATCAGAGCTTTTATTTTGTATCTACTGGGCAGTACACTATTTACTGATAAGAGCAGTACCCGAGTTCATGTGTCCTTCCTTCAGCTTTTAAAGAATGTGGATACTATTGGGTCATAGGCGTGGGGAGCATCAGTTCTTGCCTTTTTGTACCGCCAGCTCGGTAGTACTTCACGAGCTGATATTTGTCAGATTGCAGGATATCTCACCCTACTTGAGGTATATTTGTGACTCCTTTTTAACCTCATATATTTGTGTTTTCTATATAAATGACAATTGATTCAATTTGTGATTTTTATAGGGTTGGATGTATGACTATTTCCCTTTTACCAGTTGACATATCAATCCCCACTACTATACTAATTTGCCCTGTATTGTTATGTTGACGCAAAGGATGGAAGTAGGTCTTGATGATGACTATATGTTGACACTGTGTTGGACAATCGATCAATTGCGTCCTCATGAGGTAAGTATTACATATTATTAAAATCTTTGTATTATAAATAATTATTGAAATCTTTTTACTTAAAGTAGTTCTATCTTTTTCAAGTTTACTGGGATCCGTATAGAGAGTCAAAAGAGGGTGCACCTATATCGGAGGTGGCATTTTATATTGGGTTGATCAACTATTTAGATATTGTAGAGTCCTACCACCCTGATAGTTTTCTCTGACAATTAACATATGTACAGTCAATACCTGACCTTCCACTTGAGCCAATAAGAGTAGATCGAGGATGTAATACGTGAAATTTTAATGACGTAATAGTTGTAATACCTGAAATTTTAGTAACATAATAACCGAAATTTGAGTTTAAAACACATATACGTATATATTTATATATAAATACATATATGTATATTTGTCATTGTTATGCAATTAATTAGTTAGCATAGAAATATAAAGGAATATACGATGATTAATATTAGACATAAAGAATTGTTGGGTAAATATATGTTTCTCTATTTGAATAAGAAAATAATATTTTTTTAGTATGATATTAATATAGAAAAGTATGTGTATAAAGTATTAGTTAGATGCACTCATGAAAATAATATTTTGTTTAGTATGATGGTAATATACATAGAGAAGTAATGTGTAAAGGAAAAACATTCATGAATGAAACATCCAATATAAAATGTTATTTAATAAATTATATTGCAAAAGTCTTAACAAATAAGTATTAAATATTTAAGAAATAGAGTTACCAAACAAGCCATAAGGGCTTCTCCAACCCAGCGCTAAAACCAGCGCCAACTTTGTTTTTTTTTTTGTTTATTATTATTTTTTTAAAATCAATAGTTTTTTTTATTTTACTTATAATTTTGATTAAAAATTTTTAATGGAAATTATATTTGTTATGTTACAAAATTAATTATTTTTATGTTAATTTTGTAATTGTTGTAATGCATTATTTTTTAAAGTTAGATTAGAATTTAAATTTTATATACTATTTATTTACAAATGATCTACAAAATAATTTATAATTCATAAAATTTATTTAATTATTATATAATTAATTAAGTTTAATTAATTATGACATAATAAAATAATTTATAAATTTTGTAGTGTATTATTTATTATTTATTTATTTATAATTAAACATAATATTGAATAAATACGTGAAATCAAATTTATGTATAAAAATAAATTTTTTAAAAATAATAAAAAAGAAAATAAAAAGAAGGTAAAAAGGAATATTGTAAGAATATTCTTTTTTAGAGTAAAAAATGGAGTAATGGGTAGGAGAAGAAATTGTAATTTAGTGTTGTAATAACTTCAAAATGGAGTAAAATTTGAAATTGGGGTTGGAGATGCCCTAAGTGATAATTGGAGTTTCAAAAATTTTTGTAGTGCCTTCTATGATCATTGGATGAATCAATGTTATAAATACATTAAAATGTGTGTCTATTATCAAATTGTTGTAAATGTTAAATGTTCAAAGGAATCAAGAGTTTAAAATATGCCTCCTTACTCAAGAAAGAATATTAGAAAAGAATACTAGAAAACCAAGGCAAGCTTAAAATGGGCACGCTTGGAAGATAGTTCCCTCCTAATGTTAACTCAAGGAGAGGACAAAACAATACTAAAGCAATTCAAAATAAGAATGGAGAAGGGTTCTCGTACCCAAAGGTAATATCCACGGACAATATTTCTTGGAGGTTTTCTCTACCCAATTTAATCATATTAATTTATCTTATTTTCTTAGTTCCCTTGAAAAGCTTGACGACAATGATAATGAACAACTTGAGAAACATCACATAACATACCAATAAATAAACTAAATTACTTAAATTTTTGAGTAATTCACATTGCTTTGAGTTCCATTATAACAAAAGAATCCCTTTCATGTGAAAAAGGTTCATATTTATAATTATGACCTTACATATAGATAATTTATCAATATATTGTTTATTCATGGAGATACCCTTCGCCACTCAAATCGTAGCGGGGAAACACTATTCACATAGTTGTTGATTAGAGTATACAATGAGCATAAATCATGATAAAAGATCATGGTCTCGCATAGATAAGTCTCAAAGGTGCATCTAGTGACCAACAGGGTTTTTCTAAAAACGTCAATTTGAACTATTGGTATTTGACCCACCCCCAATCATACAATTGTCATAATTACTTTTAAATCAAGCAATCCAACATCTTTGAATGAATTAAGAGCAATTAGTCTATACAATGTAGCATACATAGGCATATATAAAATTATAGTTAACAAGTTGAAAAAAGTTTTATGTAATTTTATAGGACCTTTTTGAAGCACCTCTGTCCAAGGTGGGCTAATAATATATAATGTGTTTATATAATTCATGGAATAGGCCACCAGGAGGCACAATTTTCATCATCAAACTGGATACTTTTAAAGCCTATAACACACTTAAATGGGTTTTCATTGACTTTGTGCATGATGAAATTTGAGTTTCCAAATAAATAGAGAAATTGTTGAGGATCTCATAGAGTTTTGTTCTTGCATTTATTAATGCAATTGGTTTTGCTAAAATCTCATGGTGGGTTAGAGTTTAGGACACGACACAATATTAATGCAATTTTTTTAAAAAAAATTGGTTATATATTTATTTACTACACGACACAATATGACATATTTAAATAACCTATTATATAGGTTGTATTCGAGTTAATCCATTAGTTCACACATTATGTCTGAGTTTGCATATTATAACATAATTAAGAAATTAGTCAAATTTGAGTTTGTAATATATAAGTTATATTCATTATGATACGACTCGTTTATAATATGTTAACATGAATTGTTACCTTTAGGTTCAATGCATCCTCAAGTAGCATAATTTTCTTATTGGTAGTTATTTAAAGATAAATATTTCAATAATAAAAGTTTCTTTGGTGCTTTCCTAAGAAAATGTCAATGTAGGATGGAGTAGCTTGCCAGCATGTAGGAAGTTATTAAAATATGGCCAACTTAAGATAGATAAAACACTATGGATGCTTTGTTCTTGTGAAGGAGAAGAATGAAGACAGATGCTCACATGTGTCATCTTAAAGAGATGAGTCAACAAATGAGTTTGTAGTGGCTAGGGTTGTTACAAAGTCAATTAAGTAGTTGCTAATAATGAAATAGAGTTGTAATTAGTTACTAATTCAATTAGATTTTTATATTGCAAACTGCCTAACCTAATACTTGTAGAAAAATTATTATACTGTTCATTTCTTACATTGATCTCTCTTGAGTCACATTAATCTATCACGACAATTTTTCATTCAAATCCCCCATAAATCACAGAAAAGGACCATCTTGGGCATGATTTTTATTTTATACCCCTTTTCAGTTTTCTTACAATAGAATATGTCTATTTAGGCAAGTCCATGCGAGCTAAGCGCCAGGTCAGTGTCCAGCTCGACACGGAGTGCCTACCATACTAATGATTTTTTTTTATTTCAACAATGTTGTTCCTCCAAGGGGCGGTATTGTTGAAAACTTTTAAATCTCATGCATGTTGCCTGTTGAACGCACTGGACCTCGTCTCGTTGACCCTTCCAAAATGGCCCCAGTGATCAAAAACAAGTTTCCAAATTCTTATGTTTCAATTGAAAACTAAAATTGAAGTGAGGCATGAAAATTATGATCCGGGAATCAAAAAATTATGTCGTCACTTTTGGGAGTTTGTGTTGGACTTTGGAACGCGCTAGAACTGGTCTAGCAAAAAAAACCCCTCCTTAAATGGGCCGGTGATCAAAAATAGGTTTACAAATTCTTAAGTTTCAATTGAAAATTAGAATTCATGTGAGGTAGGAATATTGTGATCCAGGCATCGAAAAATTATTCTGTCGCTTTCATAAATTCTTGTCGGGCTATTAGAACGACTAGACCTAGTCTCGCGAACCCTCCCGAAATGGCCCCAGTGATCGAAAATAGGTTTCAAAATTCTCATGTTTTAGTTGAAAATTAGAATTGAAGTGAGGTAGAGAAATTGCGATCTGGGAATCGAAAAATTATTTTGTCACTTCCAAGAGTCTATTCATCTCTTTTTGAAAATGAATATTTAGGGATCTCTTTTGTTCATAGATCTTGAAACTGGATCAATATCCATTTCTCCATCGTGTTGGGCTATTAAAATGCCCTAGAACTGGTTTCATGAAAAAACTCATCCCAAAATGGCCTTGATGATCGAAAACGAGTTTACAAATTCTTAAATTTCAATTGAAAACTACAATTCATGTGAGGTAGGAAAATTGCGATTTGGACATCGAAAAATTCTTCAGTCACTTTCAGGAGTTCGTGTCAAGCTATTAGAACGCATTAGACCTAGTATCGAGGAAAAAACCCTCCCGAAATGGCCCCGATGATCGAAAATAGGTTTTCAAATTCTTATGTTTCAGTTGAAAATTAGAATTCAAGTAAGGTAGATAAATTGCGATCTGGGAATCAAAAATTTATTTCGTCGCTTTTGGGACTTCGCGTTGGGTAATAAGAACGCGCTAGACTTGGTCTCACATAAAAATCCCTCCCAGATGAGCTCCAATGATCGAAAATGAGTTTACAAATTCTTAAGTTTCAAATGAAAACTAGAATTCAAGTAAAGTAGGAAAATTGTGATTCGGGCATCGAAAAATTATTTTGTCGCTTCCGTGAGTTCTTATCGAGCTACTAGAACGCGCTAGACTTGGTCTCGTGAAAAAATCCCTTCTGAAATGGCCCTGGTAATCAAAAATAAATTTTCAAATTCTTAAATTTCAATTGAAAATTAGAATTTAAGTGAGATAGAAAAATTGTGATCCAGGAATCAAAAAATTATTCCATCGCTTCCATGAGTTCATATCGGGCTATTAGAATGTACTGGAATTGGTCTGACTAAAACCCCCTCCCAAATTAGCCCTAATAATTGAAAACAATATCTCAAATGGTTGAAAGAGGAAAGAAAAAAAAAATTAAAGATGAACGGGCGGCATCACTTGATTATAAAAACAAAATTCAGCAATGTTGCCAATTCAATGGCCAACATCACTTTAATTGCACGAAACAACCTTGTTCCATGTTGTAAGCAAGTTGCTGCCAACTGGGCAATATGTCAACACCTAGTAGGGAGCAACTTGCCTAAAAAAAGATTTAAAATAATTTCAAGTCTAGAAGGAAATATAATATTTTAATTAGGCCTTAATTGGCCTTTTTTTCGTAAATCAAGTGTAATTCGTACAATGACTGATCACATTAATGCCAATGGGAGCGCCATTATAAGAGACATCCCTCATTTTACAGATTTTAACATGTTATCCTTAACAATTCTACCCGACTCTCGTCTCGTCAATCAGTAGATGACTTGCAGGAAAGGATTGCTAGTTGCGATTGATTCATTTTGTAAGAGAGCGGCTAAAATCACCCCAAAATTGGTTTTGTTCATCCCAATTTTTAGGTTCACCCTTTCAATTGTAAATATTGATATATCCACCCCATATTTTTATAAAAACTCTAAACTATCCATACTTAATATCTAACTAACCTAAACTAATCATTAATTACTCCTCATCTTCACCCCTCACCACCACCGACCGGCACCCCCACCACCGTCAACTGACCCACCGGCAAACCATCGATTTTATATCAAAAACCACCATTTTAGTGCGAAATATTTATAGAAATCCATTATACAAGATTGCAAGAGTTGTTTTATAGTTGTTGCGACGCAAAATTCGTGGTTTTGAAGAACAAATCTCTTCGTCGGATTTCAACAAATGTTCAAAGAAAAAACACAGATCTAGTAAGATTCGTAGTTTATTTTTCTTTAAAAGTTATTTTTTTATAGTCTAAACAATGCAAGCTTCGATTTAGTGTAAGAATCACGAGCAATGACACATCATTTCTCATATTTGGTCTCAGCCCTGTTCGGCCGAGAGTCTAGCCAGTGTCTTGGCCAACAGGGCCGAAACCTAATGCTTAGTCTCGACCACCTTGGCCGAGACTGTTTCTTCTATGTCAGCCATGGTGGCTGACATATGGTTATTTTTATTTGAATATTATAATAAATTAATGATTAGTTCTTTTTTCGCAGAAATGCCACCAAGAAAGACAAATATGTTAAGAAATAAACCAAACAATGAGTCAGAAAGTGCATCTTCTTCAAGGCCCCCACTGACGGCATCACGGAGGTGAGCTATGGTGGCTGCAAGATCTAATCTACCTTCAGTCAGTGAAACCTCTTCCCATTATTCACAATTAGAAGAAGAAGTTGAAGAACATGAAACGAGCCAGCTTCATGAAGAACATGAAGAAAGTGAACATGTTCTTAGACCTTTTCCTGGTGGTCCGTCTAATCTGTCAATTCTTAAGAGCTTTAAGCATCATGTTGCTGCTGTAGTATAGAATAATGAAGTGAATTTTATTCTTTAATATTTTCTTTTCTCAAATATAAATGTTAATAATAATTTTTTCAAAGAAAAATATTTTTGAGTGCAGCATGGAGGCCCACTAAAATGTATCAACCATGGCAATATGATCAAGTCTTGGGACCTTGAATGTCACCCAGAACAAGCTTGCCTACAAGAGTTGATCAATAGATTCGGACTGAGCCCACTGATCACATGTTCCTATGGCTATGCTAATAGGACGCTTATATCGACCTTCGTTGAGAGATGGCAGCCAGAAAGGAACACATTTCACTTCCCATATGGTGAGATGTCGATTACACTTGACGATGTTCGCATTCTTCTTTGCATTCTAGTGATGGACAAATCGGTTTCAGTAAAACTGATGAAGTTTGATGGTGTTGTGCAATTGGTATGTGAGTGCCTTGATGTGGCTGAAGAAGAAGTTATTGAAGAGATTAGAACGGCTAAAGGGCTCACAATAAGCAAAAGATGGCTAAGAAATCTGTTTGGTATGTCCAAAGGGAATGTAAATGAATACTATGGTGTTGAAGCAACTGCCAGAGCTTTTCTTTTGTATCTACTCGACAATACACTGTTTACCGATAAGAGCGGTACCCGAGTTCCGTCTCCTTCCTTCAGCTCTTAAAGAATTTGGAGACTATCGGGTCATATGCATGGGGAGCAGCTGCTCTTGCATTTTTGTACCACTAGCTTGATAGTGCTTCATGAGCTGAAGTTTGTCAGGTTGTAGGGTATCTCACCCTACTTGAGGTATATTTGTCACCCTTGTTAAGATCAAAACTTTATGTTTTGCTATATGCATTTATGTATAATGATTGCTGATTTTTTAATTTTTATAGGGTTGGATATATGACCATTTTCCTTTTACCTGTCCACGTGTCAATCCCCACTACTACAATAATTTGCCACGCGTTATAATGTGGACCCAAAGGATGAAGATGGGTGTTGATGATGAATACATGTCTACACTTCGTCGAACAATCGACCAGTTACGTCCTCACGAGGTAATTAATACATGCTATTGAATTCCTTTAATTATAAGTATTTGGTTTTATTCTTTATGACTTAAGGAACTTAAATCTTTTTCATGTTTACTGGGATCCGTACAGGGACTTATGAGAGGGTGCAGCTGTACCGGAGGTGGCTTTTTACATTGGGCTCATTAACTGCTTAGATGTTGTAGAGTTATACCACCCCGATAGATTTCTTCGACAGCTAGGACATGTACAATCAATACCTAACGGTCCACTTGAACCAATAAAAGCTAAGCGAGGTGCCACCGGAAGTAAATATTTGGTCAAACATATGTTTATTCCGCAATTATGGCAAAACCATGTATTGGGCGCAAGTGTTCGGGGGGAGGTGATACGTCATCCATGGGACTCTGCACCAGGTTACATGGAGTGGTATTCAACAATATCCCATCCTATTGTTGAAAACCCAGAAGTTAAGGCTGAGCATGACAGTCAGACTTTGGACAATGATACTAATCGGGTAAAACTTCTTTATTTATACTGAAGTGATTACACCTACATACAAAGTGATTATCATTAATCACAAGCATAATTATTTATCAAACCATAATTAAAGTAAAGTATTAGATGTTTACCCTCACAAAGTGATTATCATTAACAAACCCGATCCCAATCATATTCCTCATTTGATAAGACAATGCGTCGTTTTGTAGAGGGAGGAATGTCATGCATTGACTACTAGATAATTGGACTAACACTACATTGAAAGTAGTTTCCATCAACAAACCCATGTAAGGTAGTGTCATCCATTTCTGTAGTGGAGCCGGTGATTGGTCACATTGTAATAATTTCTTAATTTCTTGCACCCTCGCTGAACCGAGATAATAGGTATATTGGGCTTCAAAACTGTTAAGCTCACACAACATATCAATTTTCACCTGCTGCCAACCATCGTCCCCAAGACCGAAGCCTGCTGTAGTGACCCAATATCCACAATTACCGTCGGCCTTGACATCAACCACATTTAGAATATGATCATGTCACCCAACATGAAATGCCCCTAGATAATTCATTGTCATCTTTAACCGAGTCCTATGAACCTTTTGCTGCGAAATTTTCTTTTTCAATACATTAGATGAGGAGCTTGAGCCAACAAAAATAACATACTCAAAATGGGATGGGTCTCGCTTTGTGTCCACCTTCTTTGGTCTTCCCTTTGTTTTGATTTTTTCAGTAGGAGGAACAATAGAAGACACAGATGGAGAGACAATTTCTAACAGAGTTTATATAATTTTTTTCTTCCATTTTCATCACTTCTCTCTATCTTATCAACCACTTTTTCTAGTAAAGCTTTGTAATTGAAGTTCCGCAGTGTTTTAGGGTCATCAAAGCTTAGCCTTTGCCAATGAAGATGGATATCCTCTAATAAGATCGGCGAGTGGGCAACTTCATACATAGAGAGCTCATGAGCACATGGAAGCCCATGTGTTGCACGCAACACACAACCACAACACACTTTATCTAAACCAACACTCTGTACACGCTGCAACTCAAGTCGAATCTTTTCCAATGCAGCCCTAGAGATGAATCCATGCAACAATGAGAAAATAGGAAGTTGGTATTGATGCACAGCGATACTCGAACTCTTCTCAAATGATGCCCTGATCTTCGTGTGTTGTAGCTCAAAGATTGCATTGATGGCACCCCATGAGGTCACAAAATTCCCTTGTAAAGACCCAAGGTACCTCTTGAACTTGGCGTGTGCACTCTCCGCTCTATTGGTTGTTGTGTTCCCAAAGTGCATCACCTTGTCAGTCCAAGCCTTTACAAACTTTTCTTTGAATTGGTTCAACCAAGTATTTTTGACATATGTGAAAACCTTATCAAATGCCCTATATTCAGCCTCCATAACCTTTAGCCTTTCATTATACTACATCTCTGTCCCACTGTTCACCAAGTCATTCCAATTCAGAAATTTTTTTTTGAAATCAGCATCTTTGGTAAACATTTCTTTAGTGTTGGCCAAAACATTCTTGTTGATGTGCCACGTACACAATAAGGTTATGCATTTGGGAAACACATTGGCAACTGCCTTCATAAGGGCCAAATCACTATCAATGATAATCACATTAGGCCCAAGAGATCCAACCATCAACTCTTTCAATCTTTGTAGACACCAAGTGTAATTGTCTTCTTTTTCAGCAGAAATGTATCCAAATGCACCAACAAATGTCATATCCGTAGATGTCACACCAACAATCTGTATAACTGGATATTTGTATCTGTTTGTCTTGTAGGTACAATCAATTAATAAAACTTCATAAAAAGATTTCAACAACGCAACTGAACGAGGGTAAACCCAAAATATGTCTCTCACAACATCATTTTCAGCTTCACACCTATGCCATTCAATGTATTGTGATTCATCCAACAAGTGCAGTAATTGTTGTATTTGTGTCCTATCCCCAGCTTCAATTAATCTTTGCTTTTGTCTTGCATTATAGATAGTCCTCAAAGTGGATGAATTCATTGCTTTTCTTTCTTTTAATGCTATTAAAATCTCTCTTGGCCGTGCATTGCCCTTCGTCATTTGTAACATGGCATCAACCTCATCTTTGGCCAACCTACCCGTGTACGAGTGACCTTCAAGGTATTTAGCTGTCGGGTGATTGTGGGTACCACATGCTACAGTCAAGATCCATATACCTTCACTCGGGTTCTTTCCATTTAACAAAAACGGACAACCACACTTCGTCGTCCCTATCTTTGATCTTCCTTTTATTTTTTCCTCACTATCAACACATTGCTTTTTTAGTCCTTTTTTGTACGACCCATATCTTTCACAAGCAAGATTTACTCTTGTTCGTTTACCCTTTCCACTGACGTCATAGTTTTTTATGCTTACAACAAATCCATTAATCTTACCCTGATGTTGTGCCCATGATATCATTTCTTCTCTTGACCCAAATGGACCCGACAGTGTGAATTATTTAATATAATCAACAATTATATCGGTGCATTTTTCTTCATTCTACAATAATCAAAATAAGTATTAATTAGTCAAGGAAACGTGAAACAAGCAGCACAGTCTCAGCCGCTCAGGGTCGAGACTTTCCAAAGAGTTTCGGCTTGAATGGTCGAGACTCACCCTAGAGTCTCGGCTTGCATGCACGAGACTCACTAAAGAGTCTCGGCCTGCATGGTCGAGACTCACTGGTGAGTCTCGGTCGCAAGGCCAAGACTTACGTATAGGTCTCGGCCTGCATGGTCGAGACTCAGTTCTGAGTTTCGGCCTTGGACGACCGAGACTTGTTTAGTGTGTTTCGGCCACCTAAGGCCAAGACATTTAATCGTGAAATCTACTTTCGAATGCAATTCTGAACACAATAGGGTGCGAAATATACCTCATTTACGCCCATTTCCCTTGTAGAATCCGTTTCTTGTGCCATTTCTTTCAAAAATCAAGTGAATCGCAATCCTTTTTGTGCCCTAACTTACACAACGAAAGTCACATTCAAACATCTAATTTGGTTCGTTTTTTGCTCATTCTAATCCAAATATGTGATTTACAATGTATACCTCGAAGAAAAGACATTCGAATGCTCGTCAAAATGTTCGTCGGAGTCTCGCCGGATAAGTTCGTCAGAGTTTTGCCGGAGAAGATGGTGTGAGTAGTGGGGACAATGGTGGGGATGAATGGAGAGTTTAGTGGGGTAGGGTGGGATGATTGGATGCCACATAGGATTAAGTCAATTTTGGGATAATTTTGGGATAATTTTAGCCACTCTCGTTTGTAAAATATCCTTCCAATATTGAGCCTGTTTGATCATCTCGTGTAAAAAGGAATTTGAACAATGTGTTGTTCTGTCTTGTATCTTTACCCTTATTTTTATGGATGATACCCCCTTCCATATAATTATCATTTTTTTATGACATCTGTTTATTAATTTGACTTAATTTATTTTTGTTATATATATAGAAATATCTTAAACATTTTTACAGTAAAGCTATTTTATGGCAATATCCTATAATGTCGTTATTATTATTATTTTTTAACTTCAAATTTAGTTGTTTTTTCATTTGTATCTAGGACCATAACAAGGCAATGTAATAATTTTATATACTTAAGATTATCTTGTTTAAGTTTCTTTTATTTTTTAAGATAACTACCCACCTCTTTTACAAGTTAATCTATGGAGAAAAAAACTCATATTCACAAAATAGAATAGCTACAAACTTTATTGACAACCACCACAACTATTTTATTAGAAAAATTAAAAATTCTTTATAACATAAAAAGGAAAAAAGATTTTGTATTGCAATGTAAAGGAATATCAAAGTATTTATATTACTGTTAAAAATATTTTTAAATAATTAAATCAATGAATTAAAGTAAAATAATATATTAAATTAAAAATTTATTTTATTATAATAGAATTATTCTCCACATGCAACACACGTGTCATTCTTTTAAGACTATGTTATTGTTTTGAAATAACCAACCAAACGAAGCATAATTGATTAAAAATTTAAGGAAATTATAAAAATTAACAATAATTTTAAAATAATATCGAATATTTGTATGATTTTATATTTTTTAAAAGTATCACTTGTTATTAAATATTATATTTACCTGAATTATATATTATTCGGATACAATCCAACTTAACAAATTCTCAACTTTGGAGAGTTTTTGCAAAAGAAGGGGAATAATAGATATCAAAAACTTTGCTGATTTAGGGTTTTGGTTTTTGAGAAGAGAGGGGCTAAAATCACCCCAAAATTATTTTTTTTCACCCCACAATTCAAATCCAGTTTTACCCCTAATTGAAATGACGAAACAACCCTTTCTAAACACCCCACTTAATCCTATGTGGCATCCATTCATCCCACCTTACCCCACTAAACTCTCCATTCATCCCCACCACCGTCCCCACCACTCACACCATCTTCTCCGGTGACGTCGACGGACTTATCCGACAAGACTCCGACGAGATTCGAACGCCTTTTCTTTGAGGTATACATTATAAATCACGTATTTGGATTAGAATAAGCAAAAATTGACCAAATCTGACATGTTTGAATGTGATTTTCATTGTGTAAGTTAGGGCACAAGAAAGGATTGTGATTCACTATATTTTTGAAAGAAATGACAAAAGAAATAGATTCTACAAGCGAAATGGGCGTAAATGAGGTATATTTCACACCA
This sequence comes from Tinospora cordifolia, assembly GCA_030144865.1. Lineage (NCBI taxonomy): Eukaryota > Viridiplantae > Streptophyta > Magnoliopsida > Ranunculales > Menispermaceae > Tinospora > Tinospora cordifolia. The sequence goes on along the minus strand of JAJIYU010001262.1, from coordinate 5,610 downwards.
TGTTGTGTTCAAAATCGCGTTTGAATGACGATTTCACAGTTGACTGTCTCGGCCCTGTGTGGCCGAGACTCACTGAACACGTCTCGGCCACCTAGTGTCGAAACTCATCAGTGGGTCTCGGCCTCGATGACCCAGACCCACTTATGAGTCTCGACCGTGCAAGCCGAGACCTATACGTAAGTCTCGGCCACTTAGGGCCGAGACTCATGAGTAAGCCTCGGCCTGCATGGCCAAGACTCTTGGGTGAGTTTCGGCAATATAGGTCGAGACTCACTGATGAGTCTCAACCCTGGGTGGCCGAGACTGTGCTGCTTGTTTCCTGTTCCCTTGACTAATTAACTTATTTTGATTATTGTAGATTGAAAAAATATGCACCAATATAATTGTTGATTATATAGAACAATTCACACCGTCTGGTCCATTTGGGTCAAGAGAAAAAAAGATATCATAGGCACAACATCAGGGTAATATTAATGGATTTGTTGTAAGTATAAAGGACTCTGATGTCAGTAGAAAGGGTAAACGAACAAGAATAAATCTTGATTGTGAAAGATATGGGTCGTACAAAAAAGGACCAAAAAAGCAACGTGTTGATAGTGAGAAAAAAGCTAAAGGAAGATCAAAGACAGGGACGACGAAGTGTAGTTGTCTATCTTTGTTAAATGGAAAAAAATCGAGTGAGGGTATATGGATCTTGACTGTAGCATGCAGTACCCACAATCACCCGACAGCTAAATACCTTGAAGGTCACTCGTACGCGGGTAGGTTGGACAAGGATGAGGTTGATGTCATGTTGCAAATGACGAAGGGCAATGCTCGACCAAAAGAGATTTTAATGACATTGAAAGAAAGAAATGTAATGAATTCGTCCACTTTGGGACTATCTACAATGCAAGACAAAACCAAAGATTAATTGAAGCTGGGGATATGACACAAATGCAACAATTACTGCACTTATTGGATGAATCACAATACATTGAATGACATAGGTGTGAAGCTGAAAGTGATGTTGTGAGATACATATTTTGGGTTCACCCTCGTACAGTTGCGTTGTTGAAATCTTTTTTTGAAGTTTTATTAATTGATTGTACCTACAAGACAAACATTTACAAATATCCAGTTATACAGATTGTTGGTGTGACATCTACGGATATGACATTTGTTGGTGCATTTGGATACATTTCTGCTGAAAAAGAAGACAATTACACTTGGTGTCTACAAAGATTGAAAGAGTTGATGGTTGGATCTCTTGGGCCTAATGTGATTATCATTGATAGAGATTTGGCCCTTATGAAAGTAGTTGTCAATGTGTTCCCAAATGCATAACCTTATTGTGTACGTGACACATCAACAAGAATGTTTTGACCAACACTAAAGAAATGTTTACCAAAGATGGTGATTTCAAAAAAAAATTAGAATTGGAATGACTTGGTGAACAGTGGGACAGAGATGCAGTATAATGAAAAGCTAGAGGCTATGGAGGCTGAATATAGGGCATTTGATAAGGTATTCGCATATGTCAAAAATACCTAGTTGAACCAATTCAAAGAAAAGTTCGTAAAGGCTTGGACTGACAAGGTGATGCACTTTGGGAACACAACAACCAATAGGGTAGAGAGTGCACATGTCAAGTTAAAGAGGTACCTCGGGTCTTCACAAGGAAATTTTGTGACCTCATGGGGTGCCATTAATACAATGCTTGAACTACAACACACGGAGATCAAGACATCATTTGAGAAGAGTCCGAGTATCGCTGTGCATCAATACCAACTTCCTATTTTCTCATTGTTGCATGGATTCGTCTCTAGGGCCACATTGGAGAAGATTTGACTTGAGTTGCAGCGTGTACAAAGTGTTGGTGTAGATAAAGAGTGTTGTGGTTGTGTGTTGCGTGCAACACATGGGCTTCCATGTGCTCATGAGCTCACTATGTATGAAATTGCCCACTCGCCAATCTCATTAGAAGATATCCATCTTCATTCATCATTACAATGTGACCAATCACCGGCTTCACTACGGAAATGGATGACACTGCCTGACATGGGTTTATTGGTGGCAACTACTTTCAATGTAGTGTTAATCCAATTATCTAGTAGCCAATGCATGACATTCTTCCCTCTACGAAACGACGCATTGCCTTATCAGATGAAGAATATGATTGGGATCAGGTTTGTTAATGATAATCACTTTGTCAGGGTAAACATCTAATACTTTATTTTAATTATGGTTTGATAAATAAATATGCTTGTGACTAATTACGTTCGTTGTATGTAGGTTTTGTTCAAACCTAATGCGCCAATTCCGCCAATATCAAAAGAGTGGCACGTTATCAGGGATCCCCAGGCAGAAGGTTGGGCAAGCCACTACCGAGTGTTTGATGTTTGTGAAAAAAATGATGCACAAACTGAAGAAATTATAAGTCTCATTAGTCCGTGTTAGGTGACATTTGAAAAAAAGTCTAAGGATATTACATACTTTTTTTGTATAGGATATTTTTTTTTGTAAGGTGCAGGATTTTTTTTTTTGTAAAATATACTCTTTTTTATATTAATTAATATATTTTATTTCTTATTTTGTAGTAATTTATAATAGCGCATCGCAGCCCATAGGTGGGTATCGAGACCCACTTGGAGGGTCTCAAGATCCATTGGGAGGGTCTCGAGACCCATTGAGTAGGTCTCGGCCTAGGTCTTGGCCACTCAGGGCCGAGACTCAAGTGTGGGTCTCGACCCTGAGTGGCCAAAACCATGGTGTGGGTCTCGGCCCTAAGTGGCCGAAACCATGGTGTGGGTCTCGGCCCTAAGTGGCAGAGACCTACATTTGGGTCTCAGCCTACCTAAGCCGAGATCCTCTTGTTGGTCTCGGCCACCGAGGCTGAGACTCAACATGTGGGTCTCGACCCTAGGATCTTGAGTCTTAGCCCTAGGTGGGCGAAACCCACTTGATGGGTCCCGAGACCCACTCTATCCTACATGGCACTTAAACTCAATTAGTTGTTGATACACTCCAATAGTTATACATGGCACTTAAACAAAATACATTTTGTTAGAAACATTTCAAAACTACATTTCAAATTCAATGTTAGAAATCTAAAACACTACATATTACATATTAGATGTTACATATTAAACGTTAGAAGTCCAAAATGACACTTGTTTGAAGTCTAAAACAAAAACAGGTCCACTAAGCATCACAAGGTGCCTTCCGCTTCCTTGAAAAAAAAACGACGAAAAGGCTGCGATGATCCTGCATTGTTTGGCACAATGGGGCTTGATGGTGTAGTTGCCTCATCAACAATACTGGACTGTGCTCCTCCAAGGCTACCACCTGCGAATACATCGATTATACCCTCCACACATCTACTTGCTCCCTCTAATGACCTTTGCTCTATAGGATATGATGTTCATTGTAGTCCAGTGCAGTCCTAATACGCTGACACAAAAAGTAAATGTATTTAAAAGACAAGACGAATGCAGATATGTTTACATGTTCAGTATAAATAAAGAAGTTTTACCCAGTTGGCATCATTGTTCAAAGTCTGACTACTATGCTCAGCCTCAACTTCTGGATTTTCAACAATAGGATGGGATATTGTTGAATACCACTCCATGTAACCTGGTGCAGAGTCCCATGGATGACATATCACCTCCCCTCGAACACTTGCGCCCAATACATGGTTTTGCCACCTCTCAAATAGTTACGGAATAAACATATGCTTGACCAAATATTTGCTTCCGATGGCACCCGCTCAGCTTTTATTGGCTCAAGTGGAGCGTCAGGTATTGATTGTACATATCCTAACTGTCAAAGAAATCTATCGAGGTGGTATGGCTCTACAACATCTAAGCAGTTAATGAGCTAAATAAAAAAAAGCCACCTCCAGTACAGCTGCACCCTCTCGTGAGTCCCTATACCGATCCCAGTAAACCTGAAAATGATGTAAGTTCCTCAAGTCATAAAGAATAAAGCCAAAATACTTATAATTAAAGGAATTCAATAACATATATTAATTATCTCGTGAGGACATAACTGGTCGATTGTTCGACGAAGTGTAGACATGTATTCATCATCAACACCCATCTCCATCATTTGGGCCCACATCATAACGTGCGACAAATTATTGTAGTAGTGGGGATTGACACATGGACGAGTAAAAGGGAAATGGTCAAATATCTAACCTTGTAGAAATTAAAAAATCAACAACCATTATACACAAACGCATATAACAAAACACAAAGTTTTGATCTTTACAAGGATGACAAATATACCTCAAGTAGGGTGAGATACCCTAAAATCTGACAGACCTCAGCTCGTGAAGTACTACCAAGCTGGCGGTACAAAAATGCAAGAGCGGTTGCTCCCCATGCATATGACCCGATAGTGTTCAGATTCTTTAAGATTTGAAGGAAGGAGACGTGAACTTTGGTACGCTCTTGTCGGTAAATAGTGTACTGCCCAGTAGATACAAAAGAAAAGCTCTGGCAGCTGCTTCAACACTATAGTATTCATTTGCATTCCCTTTGGATGTACCAAACAGATTTCTTAGCCATTTTTTGTTTATTGTGAGCCCTTTAACTATTCTAATCTCTTCAACAGCTTCTTCTTCAGCCACATCAAGGCACTCACATACCAACTGCACAGCACCATCAAACTTTATCGGTTTTACTGAAACCGATTTGCCCATCACTGGAATGCAAAGAAGAATGCATACATCATCAAGTGTAATCGACATTTCACCGAATGGGAGGTGCAATGTGGTCGTCTCTGGCCGCCATCTCTCAATGAGGGCCGATATAAGCATCCTATTAGCATAGCAATAGGAACATGTGATTAGTGGGCTCAATCCGGATTTATTGATCAACTCTTGTAGGCGAGCTTGTTCTGGGTGATATTCAAGGTCCCAAGACTTGATCTGTAATAACCCGTAATTTTTATAACATATAAATTAATTTAAATAAAGATAAATGTGTATAAATACCCGTAGTTGTACAGACCACTCGTGTACATACGTGTTATATATACAGGAGTACTAATATAAGTTACGCGTATAAATTAGTTAAACTATATTATTTATAAAATGTAATATAATAAACCAAATTTTTTATAACGCGTACACGTCGAAAATGAATTTTTTAAAAATATTAAATAAATATAAAAATAACCAGAAACATAATTTAAATGTTTATTATGATGTTTATTAAAGAAATAAAATAAATCATGTTGGTTCAACTTGGTGAAAAATCGGAAACTAATTTTGATAGTTATGGGGGGTTTATTGAACTAATTTCAGAAAAAAAGGGGGAGCTAGGCAAAATTTTTCTCTATAAACAGTAACCATAATTATTGTTCATATGCGCGTACTGTTCATCCAAGTTACTATTCATCCCTTTTAAAAACCGAAACCAGAGAGACGAAAATCAGAAAACGAAAATTGAAGGAAATTTCTGATCTTTGAGCTTCCGGTTCTTGATTATCAGAGATCCGATTTTTGCCCGAAGACAGTCAAAACGATCCAGATCAAGTCTAGAGTAATCCTAAGCATCTAAGGTAAGACTTTAAAGCTCTGATCTGAATTCTATGGTTTGAATTGCAAATTGGAATTTGAGGGTT
>JAJIYU010001261.1:0-37699 GCA_030144865.1 Tinospora cordifolia | reverse complement strand
AAATCTGCAAAAATTTAAATTTTCGTGCCCCCCAAGCATAAGAAAATAGCAAGTTGGCTTGGAATTGGAAAACCAAGTTTATAGAAATTTTTTGAATTTTTTTCGGATCTTTTTCTAATTTTTCGTTTAATAAATCGGAGCCGTCGGATTGTCATCGAGATTTCATTCGTGATCAAATTGGGCGGGTGGAACGTCAGCCGTTGGATTAACCTCGATCGCATCACTAGATTCAAGATGAGATCAGGCGGATGAAATATGGTACGTCCGATCAGCCTCGATCACAGTACTCGGTTCGCGATTGATGGAACGCGTCTTTTTGGGCCATTGATTAGCCTCGATCACAGCACTATATCGCGATCAAGATCAACGAATTTCATCGTAGGTCGTTGATCTTCCTCGATCACAACACTACTTCGCGATTAAGATCAACGAATTCATCGTAGGCCATTGATCATCCTCGATCGCTGCATACGTTCTCGATCTCTCCCGAGCGCCTCAATCTCGATCATCTGATGATCCTCGAGTTACGCGTTGGATCGACTATTTTTCGAATCTGCACCGTTGGATGGTTCTCGAGTAATGCAACGATCTTGATCAGATGATATTCATCCAACCGTTAGATTTGCTTGATCGTTTCTAGACTGTTGGATTTGCGTGATTCGATGCATCCGGGTGCCATTTAAGATTTGATGGTGACCGTGCGATTCCAAATATTACAGATGACGAATTTCTGGCCATTGGATTGTGTTTCTAATTACAAAAATTAGTTTTTAAGGTTTCTTTTATCCAAAAATTGTTAATTATCAACCCAATTTCACTTTCTAATTTGTGTAAACATTGATTCTTGCTCAAATCATGCTATTTTAAGGGTTTACTATTATTTTTTCCTTTCTAATTTATTTAATATTGTATTTATTAGACATTTTTCCATTTCTTTTATATTTTTAATGCTAATAATTAAATAATTTGTATTTTTCATTTCCATGTATTTTTATTTACTTCCTATTTCATTTTCAGATAATAATTTATAAATTACACACTATTATTTATATAATGTTTGATAAATACATTTTATTTAATTATATGAATTTTTTTTATGTACATATTCTTGTAGTATTAACATTTATTATGCTAACACATACCTTATTCATTCACATATTAGCTAATATGTGTATTTATACTTTATTTTTATTTATTTTTTAAGCAATTCCTTAAATTTCATTACTAAACCTTAATTTTCATTTAATTATTCTAATTTTTATTATATCTCCAATATAAATTATTTTTCATGTGCCAACCCACCATTTGTACCCAAAATTTCTTAAAATCTTTGAAATTAATTTATTCAACTTATTTTATTTATTTAAAATTTTTGACAAAATTCTAGGGTATTACATATCATAACAAAAAATATAAGGATATGTGCAATTTTTGATTAAAATAGGATTAGAAAGTTAATTAGAATCGAGATTTGGAAAAAAAAATCGAAAAAAAAGCAAGAAATTCGGTTGAAAATTCAAAAATAAACTCAAAATACTGCGAATCGTAGATCTGGAATTTGATTACGCGATCTAATGGCCAAGATCAGAACCGCACATACGCACGAGCACATTGGATCATTGAGATCAAACAGCCAGAGATCTAAGTATGTAACTTGAGGACAATCGTGCGGCTAGAAACGAGTTCGTTGATCGCAAAATCAGATCCGCACACTATGATCGAGGATCATCTAACGGTCGAGATCGATGACGTGTTAAGAGATCGCGAAGAGTGCTGCGCTCAAGGATCATCTAACAGATCTTCGTTTTGATTAGATTGCAATTGTTGATGCGCTCGAGAAAATCCAATGGCTGAGATCGAGACTCTGAATTCTGTTGATTGATTCAAGATCAATCCAATAGCTCTGATCGAACCTGAACACGTGTCTCGAGGAAAATTCTAAGGACCAGATTAAATTTGAAATTTAATATGTGAAAATTATCGAAAAAATAACAAAAAATCTGAAAATTTCGAAAAATATTTCTAAAATCTGAAAAATACTCATTTTGCTCCAAAAATTAGAAAGTACGAAATTAGGAAAAATTCGGGTGTTTTATTCAAAGAACATAAAACTTTCTAATTTTCTCCCTTGGAAAACCTATATAAACCACCCTAGGTTCTCAATTTCATTCATTCCAAAAAATAAGAGTTGAATTCTCCTCTTGTTTTCTCAAAGCCTTCTTCTTGGCACCTTTTCCCATCTTCCCTTCTTGTGTGTGTGAGAAGTTCTTCTCTTGAATTGAGAAATTAAATTGGGCGATCTTCATTGGCAGTACGTGGGGGAAATTGCTGCCAAAATTCCAGAAGAAAGCATCACAACACCCTTTTTCTTATTCGAATTGCTAGCATGTTCATTGTTTGTTTGGTTTTTGAAATTAAAATAATTTCAGTTCTAGTATTCTAAAACATATTTCAGTTTCATATTTGATTTTTGTTCAAATTTATGCATTCATAATGATCATGTCATGTTTAGTATCATGCTTAGGTTTTATTTCAAGGAATGATGTATGATTATGAATGTTCCATGATTTGATTTTCATAGTGCTTATATTTTGAATTTTATTGATATTAGTTTCATATTTTAAAGTTTAATTGATGGTTCAAGAATTAATAAAAGAAGATGGGCAAAATAACCACATACCATCATAGTAAACATGTGGGTTACTATGGATGTTCTTTTCATATGATTAGTTCATATGGTTTTAAGACCAAAATACTTGGTTGGTAGGTAAGTTCCCTTGAAGTCCAAAAGTCCAATGAAATTGGCTAAAAGGAGCTATATTTCACTCTAAGGAGGTACTTTGTTAAGAACATCAAGGGCTTAAAAACCCTTTTGGTCTAAAATCTAAACTTTAAACAAAAATGTTGTTTGAAATTCCTAATGTATGCAAGTGTTTAAATTATGAATGTGTTATTGGTTTGAATTTGAAAGATGGTCGTTCGAAAAGGATCCATTGGGCTATGTGCTCACTCCTTCCTTTCTTATTTTTTAGGAACATGAACCCATGGAGCAGTTGAATATAGGTAGTTTCTAAGAAAGTTTGTTCAGTATTATATTTTTAGAATTTTTAGGGCATGTTGCCCAAAGTTTTTATGTTTTTCTATTGAAAAGTATTTTGAAGTCTTCCGTTGTAACAACTAGTTATTTTTTTTAAAGAGTTTAGTACTCTCAATTTCTATAATGAATAAAATAGTTTGAATTTCTATATCTCTTTTTATTTGCTTTGATTTTATTGAAAATTTTGTATTCTTGAATTTTATACAAAGGCACGAGATATTGAAAAGAAAAGAACAAGTGTGTGTCACTTGCAATGTAGCACCGGCCCGACCCGCCGTTTTGTTAAGTCCACTATCAGGAAAATGGTGGCAATGTACACTGCTTAAAAGATACGGGGGTTGGGGTGTTACATATGTGCTCATGGCAACTTTCCTTTTTAGTTTCCTTGCTTGTTCATCACACAAACACACAAGGAATATTTTTCCATTCTATTATTTCTTGGACATCAAGCATGGGTGTACAATATTAAATTTGAGAGGACACCATAAAATAGTCAAAGATGCTCATCTTGGTTCCAATAAACTATCTAAATAGGGTTGCTCACATTTGTGCACACATACAAGTACGTGGTTGGGCCAATTTTGGCTTAAGTGGGTGTGGATGTACATAATCAAGTGGGGGTGGCCATGACTTCATGGCTTCACAAAAATCGAATAAAAATTAATATCTCCTAATTTACATAAAATTATGATTTATATCCTGCAGTTTTGGAATCACATGAACCTAATGCACATTTTAAGGTATGGTTTGGCCCTAGGTGATTTTCCTTCAAAAACTTTCCTTATTTAAGACCCACTAAGGTCACTAAGCAATGAAAATTCAAGTCTTGGCCAATTTTTTTAATTCTTGGATATATCATCCATTTGTTAGTTCATGTCATTTCGTTTCGTTTCGAGTTATTTTGATCTCCCAAAGTACCGTAAATGACAATTCTTTCTAATTTGGACCCACTGAAGGGCATTTGGCAAATGAAAACCTTAAACTCAACCAATTGTTCTGATTTTTGGATATGTCATTCATTTTCTTAGTTCATGTAATTCTATTTCGTTTCGAGTCATTTCGATCCCCTTAAGTACTCTAAATGACAATTTTTTCTAATTTGGACCCCCTGAAGGGCGTTTGGCACATGAGAACCTTAACCTCGACCAATTGTTCTAATTTTTTTATATATTATCCACTTAGTTGGTTCATGTCACCTTAAGTTCATTTCAAGTTGTTTTGGGTCCCTAAAAGGCACTAAATGAGAGTTTTGGAACCTGCCAAATTTAACCCTGAATTGAGCTCGATTTCATTTTGCTCCCAAATTTCACTAAATAAATGATAAATTTCATTTATTGAGTACAAAGAATTTAGGGAGTTACACAGTGTATGTATGTATGAGCAGTAAAAATGATATAATATTTGAATACATGACATAGTATAAAGCATTTATGAACAGTGCAACAGTTATAGAATATATCTCAAATACATGCCAGTTAAAAATTGTATCCAAACTAGGGTTAAATAAACAAACCCAACTTATGGTCATCGCTCGAATGGGTCCTGAGTCTAGCATATTGGTCACTCGAGTGGGTCGTGAGCTAGGCGTACTCATAGGGTGCCCTAACCTTGACGCTCGACCCTCAAGTGTCGTGACTCAAGCGGGTTCTGAGGCTAGGCACACTGATCATGTGCCCTGACCCAGACGCTCAGTGTAACACCCCAGCTCCTGATCTTTCTCACATACGTCATAGGCGACGTGGTTGTATCGTAGCTTGAGATGTCATTTCTTCCAAGTGCAGTCACTCCTGTTTTCTATTTGAGAACTGGGGATATTACTTTTTCTTTTCATCATTTATCACATCTGTTAGTTTCATCAAATCATATCCCAAGGTATAAAGTATAAATACAAGAGAAACATAATAATCTCAGTATTTCAAAAGAATTGAAAACATTAATTTATGATCAGAGTTCAAACAATTTTGTGGGCTCCATAACCATCTTTTGATAATACAAATACTATCGACATCTGACATGATCAAATATAGTGGGTCACAAGCCCTACAATATAGTTCATTTTCTACTATCCTCATACTGTGAGGCACACTGTTATTAATTTACATTGATCTGCTGGGGCGATGTCTTTAATAGTTACCTGAAAAAATGATTAGGTGAGCTCAAGAGCCTAGTGGATCATACACAGTACATCCATAGCATTATTTAAACCAAACACTGAACATGCAAAAACATATCATCCATTAGGCGTCTCAAACATTTATTTATCAACAGTTGTCAATTAGACCGAAAGGGGTTAACCTCTGTATTCCAGATCTGGGGAGAGAGATCAATTCTGAAACTCAAAACCTTCTCTGGGATTATTTCTGAAACCCAGTTCATTTAGGTGTCAATCCTGACAATCAATTCTAATTGTGCATGGAACACACACGAAGTATTTCATTAATAATTAAACATTCCATCAGCATGACATCATAAATCAATATTTTCATAGGTGAAAACAATGACTTTCGATTTCTAATGTAGAAGATCGTACAAGACGCAACTACAGAGCATACTCTTTCGGTCAAAAATAATATAAATTAAAAATAAAAGAAAATCTTTCACAAATCATTTAGTCAATAACCTTGCATATTTCTAGGCATTCAAACAATGCAAACATCACATATTCAGCATTAAAATTCAAATAATACTAGAAAGTAGAGTAATCACTTCCACCTCAGTAGTATTTTTCTGAATCCTTGTAGTATTATCTCAACTTGTTTCGAGTCTTTAACCAACAGTCTTCAGGATCTACGTTTTAAAAATGTGATTTAATTGATGCCCATGAACAGTATCGTATGAACAGTACTGTATATATAAACAGTGCTAAATAGTAACAGTGAACAGTACCATATATATGAAGAGTAAACTACGTATGCGTACTGAAATGAACAACGACATCTTCAATCTTAAATAAAGACTAGAGCAGAGTGATTATACCTGCTTTGATTAGAAAGACCCTCCAATTGCTTCAAAAGAGGCACCCAACAGTAGATTTTCACTACTGCTATGCAAAAACTAGGGTTTTCCCCTTTCTACTACAATATTTGCTATCTAAAATAGTTGAAGAATAAGAGAAGAGAAAAGAGTAAGCAAAGAAATTCTTTCTTTCTTGCTGGAATGAATTTTCAGAATGAAAAGGGGGGGGGGGAGGTTTATATAGATTTTTCTGGTAGAAAAAGACGAAACCGCACAATTACAAATAGTTTGTTACTGTAGCTACAGTGCTTGTTACTATAGCTACAGTAACCACCAAACCTTATTTTGTCTGCCGACAAAATAGTGACCGTATTTGTGAACAGTAACTGTATATTTGAACAGTAAATTTTAAATTTTTTTTAAACTCAAATTTTGGGTATTACAATACTAAAATTGTAGGTATTATAACCTACCCTCCTTAAAATAAATTTTGTCCTCGAAATTTGTACTTATCCACGTCAATGTTGTTTTGTTAGATATTTTGGGTGAAAAAACCTGGATATTTGTTTTTCATCTCGCTTTCCATCTCCCAAGTTGCTTCTTCCAAATCATGATGTCTCCACAAAACCTTAACAAGTGGAATTTCTTTGGTCTTGAGACTCTGCACCTTACGATCTAATATTCTAATTGTTGGTTCCTCATAAGTTGCATTGTCTCGAAATACAACTTTCTCCCAGTGTATGATATGTGATGGGTATGGTTCGTACTTCCGCAACATTAACAAATGGAATACGTTATGAATCGAGGACATATAATTTGGCAAGTCTAGCTCATAGGCGCACTCACCAACCCGCTTGAGTATCTCAAATGGGCCGATAAACCTCGGTGCTAGCTTCCCCTTGATTCCAAACCATCTTATCTCTTTCTGTGGACTAATCTTTAGGAAAACTCTGTCGTTTGGTTGAAATTCTAGAGGTCTTCTTCTTTTGTATGCATAACTTTTCTGCCTACACTGAGCTGTCATTAGTCTCTTCTGAATCTTCTTTACCTGGGTGTTCATTTCTTCTACCAATTCTTGTCCTATGAAGACCCGATCCTCAAAGTCTGCCCAACAAGACAGCGATCTGCAAAGTCTGCTATAGAGCGCTTCATATGGAGCCATCTTGATACTTGCCTGATAACTATTGTTATAGGCAAACTCTGCTAAATGTAGGTACTTGCTCCAGTTGCCCTTGAAATCAATGACACAAGCTCTTAACATATCTTCTAATATCTAAACGACCCTTTCAGATTGCCCATCGGTCTGAGGATGGAATGCAATGCTCATGGTGAGTCTGCTTCCTAATTCTTTCTGCAAACTCTGCCAGAACTAAAAGTGAATCTAGAATCTCTATCAGACACGATGATTGTGACAACACCATGGAGTCTGACAATTTCCTTGACATATAGCTCTCCAAGTTTTCCAACGGAATCTGTAGATCGAATGGGTAGAAAGTGAACTACTTTCGTCAAACGATCCACAATCACCCATACGATGTCTTCCCCCTTTTGATTCCTTGGCAGGTCGCTACCAAAATCCATTGCAATGTTTTCCCACTTCCATTCTGGTACCGGAAGTGGTTGTAACATCCCTGAAGGTTTCTTGTGCTCTACCTTCACTTGTTGACATGTCAAACATCTAGAGACATATTGGGTTATGTTCCTTTTCATGCCCCTCTAGCAGTATGTCTTTTTAAGGTTTTGGTACATTTTATCTCCACCTGGATGCATCATATACTTGGTTTGATGGGCCTCATCTAGTATTGTCTGCTTACTCTGTCCATTCTAAGGTACACAGATCCTTTTCCTGAACCTTAAGATATTTTCGGCATCTAACCTGAAGTCAGCATGTTTACCTTGTGTAACTTCCTCAATCAGACTGGTAAGCCATTTGTCTTGTCTTTGTTCATCCTTTATCTAGTGTAGAAGATTCGGTTGACAAGACATAGTATAGAGGTAGGCTTGTTTTTCATTTAGAGTTACACCCAGCCTAAAATCATCGATCAACTGGTACATCTGGCATTTCTCTTCCTCCTGTTTGTTGAACTTTCTACTCAAGGCATCAGCCACTACATTGGCCTTCCCTGGATGGTAATGTAGTTGAAAATCATAGTCTTTCAAGAACTCCATCCATCTCCATTGCCTGAGGTTCAACTCCTTTTGGGTGTAGATGTATTTCAAGTTCTTGTGATATGAAAACAGATCAAATTTTTCAACATAATGGTAGTGTCTCCAAATCTTCAGGGCAAATACAATGGTTGCTAACTCTAGGTCGTGAGTGGGGTGGTTCTTCTCATGGACCTTCAGTTGTCGCAAGGCGTAAGCGACTACTTGTCTTCTTTGCATCAATACTGCTCCTAGCCCATTTAGTGATGCGTCAGTATAAAGGGTAAAGGTAACCCTGTGAGTTGGAGTGACTAGGATGGGGGCCGTAGTTAGTCTCTTTTTTAGTTCTTGGAATGATTGTTCGCACTTCTCATCCCAATTGAACTTAACTCCCTTCCTAGTTAGCTTGGTCATAGGTTCTTCTAGTTTAGAAAAATCTTGTATGAACCTTCTATAGTATCCAGCCAGACCTAAGAAACTCCTGATCTCTGTAACTATCTTTGGTTGTTTCCAATTCATGACAGCTTCTACCTTCTCCGGATCCACAGAGATGCCTTCTGCTGATACTACATGGCCAAGGAACTTAATCGTCTTCATCCATAACTCACACTTGCTGAACTTGGCATATAGTTGGTGACCTCTGAGGGTTTCCAACACTATCTGCAAGTATTATAAGTGTCCAGCTTCTGTCTTTGAACAAATTAGAATGTCATCTACAAATACCACTACAAAGCGGTCAAGATATTGTGTAAACACTCGGTTCATTAAATCCATGAATGTCGCTGGGGCATTGGTCAAACCAAAGGGCATCACAATGAACTCAAAATGTCTGTATCTCGTTCTAAAGGCTGTTTTAGGTATATCTGACTCTTGGATTCTTAATTGATGATAGCCTGACCTAAGATCAATCTTAGAGAAATGAGTAGCTCCCCTCAATTGATCAAATAGGTCATCTATCCTTGGAAAAGGATACTTGTTCTTTATGGTTACCAGATTTAATTTTCGATAATCGACACACAACCTCATGGATCTGTCTTTCTTTTTCACAAATAATACTGGAGCTCCCCATGATGATTCACTGGGTCAAATGAATCCTTTTTCACGGAGTTCATCCAACTGTGTCTTGAGTTCAATTAGTTCTACTGCCGCCATTCGATAAGGAGGAATAGCTATAGGATTTGTGACTGAATAAAGTTCAATCTTGAACTTTACCTCCCTGTGTGGTGGTAGTCCAGGCAAATCATCTGGGAATACATCTACATATTCCCGTACTACAGGTATCTCCAAAATCTTCTTAGGTTCTCTAGATCTAATATCATCCTCTAGCAATTGTTTGAAGTCATCACTTTGTTTTAGACAATGTAACATGGCTGTCATAGGACTCCGAGGTAGTCTCTACATATCCCCATTGACTTTTACTAACTCTCCGGATGGTAGAGTTAATGTGACTCTTCGTCTTAAGCAATCGATCTGAGCCTGGTGTTGAGTCAACCAGCCCATTCCCAATATCACATCATACCCTTGGAAAGGTAATAGTCTAAGGTTGGTAGTTACTAGTTTGTCTCCAAATCTTAATTCACATGTGCAAACTTTCCGAGTAACTACAGTGTCTCCTATGGGAGTGGACACATGCAACAGTTCTGGTGATGTGGATGTCACTAGTTGTAATCTTCAAATTAGTTCTTCTGACACAAATGACTTAGTGACACCCGAATCAAACAAGACTTTTACAACAATGTTAGATAATAGGAATGTACCTTCGACAGCAGGGATTTGGTCTTTCGGGGCTTCAGCGATAGCAAATACTCCCACCTGGTTTTTCCCTCGACCTTGGTTTTGATTTTGTGCTCGACCTTGGTTTTGATTTTGCCCCTGGTTGTTATTTTGTCGAGGCAGTTGCTGTTGAGCATGTACATTCTGTTCTCCCCCTTGATTATTTGGAGGTTGTTGTTGTTGTTGTGTCTGGGTTTTGCTAGGACAAAACTTCGATAGGTGCCCTTGCTGATTACAGTTGAAACACCGCCCTTGACGTCTAGCCAACTCTAATTGTTCTTCCGTCTTGGGTCGATTTTGGCATTGGGGCATTTTATTTCCATTCCCCTTATTATTATTCCAACTATTCTTACTTTTCTTTTGAGCCCCTTGATCATTTTCATTCCCGGGCCTCTTATTCTTTCCCCTCAACCTTTGTTCCAAGTTGAGTTCTTGTTCTAGCGTTAGAGCCTTCTCTACGACGTCATTGTAGGTCTTTAAACCTAGAGTCTTTACTATCTTAGGATCTCTATCTTGAGACCCTGTGCGAATCGATTGGCCTTCCTTTTCTCATCCTTGATCAAATCTGATGAGAACTTAGCCAGTTCAGTGAACTTCCTCTCATATTCAACTACGGTCATGTCCCTCTGCTTTAGTTGAACAAAGTCCTCCTATAACTTCTTCAAAGTTGCTTCCGGAAAGAACTTTTCATAGAAGATTTCTGTAAAGTTCTCCCAGCTCATATCATCAACATTTATATTAGGGTCCATCCTCATCATATGCCACCAGCTTCTGGCTAGTCCTTTGAAGTGGTGCGTGGCCAGTGTCACTCGTCTAGACCCAATTACCTTCATCACATCGAGGATTTCCTCCATCTCTTGGCACCAGTAGTCCGCTGAAATGCTATCTGTAGTGCCATCAAAGGAAGGAGGGTTGAGTCTCTTCATCTCTATCAACATCTTCCTTTGTTTCTCATCTTCTAAATTCTCTTCAACCTTTTGATTTTCAGGATCTTGAGCCACAGGTGCTGCCTGTTAAACCTAGATCGGTTCAGGTACTTGAGGCTGAGGGGCCATCTGAGGGATTATCTGTGGAACTGCCCTCAATAGTTGACCTAGTACCCTCTGTGACATTTCATTCATCATGGTCCCCATCCGGGCCTCCATTCCGGCAGACAGTTCCTGTTCTCGTTGTTTATTCTCATCAGAAGTGCTGGATCGAGTGGCATACCTTCTTGTTCCAGCCATTATCTATAAATTTAACACTCGGTCAGTCTTTGCCTCATCAATTGTTTGTACTATCATGACTCTAGATTCATGTCTCTAGGTCTTCAATTTGTTTAGTGGCATAACAGTTTATGCTTCTACGTTCTTTTTGTACATGGGTACAAGATTTGGTTTCAAAATAAATAAGCAATAAAACATGCATAACACACAATCATTCCATCAAGCTAGCACAACAAGGTTCCAAGCTTCTACTTAAGCTTTCAGGTTCAAGTGTCCCATACCACTCTACCCCTTCTACTTAGGTCTTCACCCAGGACAAAGCTGCACCCAACCAATTTTCGCAAATGTCTCGATGTCCAAGGCTTCCCAAGCTCTACTATACTTGACTGTCCCATACTAGCCAAGCATAGGAAAACAAGTTCGTCCAAAGCCACCAATCACTCACCTTACATAGTCTGTCATTTTTCGAGTCCAGGATTCTTCTATATCCCTGAATCCTATGCGTCTCATACCACATAGAAACCAAAAATACAGGATCCTCCCAATCTCGTGTCCTAACCAAACAAGTGTTTCGTTTTCACACGTTATCAATCTCTAGCTTATGCCCTAAAAGCTTTTATTTATGATCCACTGTGCCTCTTAGCAACACCCAAGTTTCTACCTAAGGTCTCTTTCCTAGACCTAGGTTCTTAAATCTTGGTCAGCATATCCTTTGGACCTTAGTGAATTCCTAGCCCTTAATTACCACCTCTTGGTTTTTATATAGAAAATAAGTGTGTCCTTCAACTTCAACTACTCGTATGAGCTGGTGGGACAACCTCCAGATCGGACGGCGAGACCGAAGTCTACTTAGCAACCGTGCTTTCTAGAACGGGATAACCCATCTCCCTTTCAATGTTTAGCTTTACTCGGGACAAGGCTTACCCACTATCAGCTCAACTCGTAATCTTGGTATCCAAACAAAACAATTGAAAACATATATCTCTTTTTGAAAAATAATTTTTTTCAAAATCGTTTCAGTTTCCAAAATAGGAGGTAGGGCTTCTAAATTAACTAAATAACTTGTTTTACCTGACTAGTCAATTCCTTCTAATTCTTGCTCAAGGCATCTAAAGCCTAGGCTCTGATACCACCTTTGTAACACCCCAGCTCCTGATTTTTCTCACATACGTCATAGGCGATGTGGTTGTCTCGTAGCTTGAGACGTCATTTCTTCCAAGTGCAGTCAATCCTGTTTTCTATTTGAGAACTGGGGGATATTACTTTTTCTTTTCATCATTTATCACATCTGTTAGTTTCATCAATCATATCCCAAGGTATAGAGTATAAATACAATAGAAACACAATAATCTCCGTATTTCAAAATAACTGAAAACATTAATTTATGATCAGAGTTACAAACAAGTCTGTGGGCTCCATAACCATCTTTTGATAATACAAATACTATCGACATCTGACATGATCAAATATAGTAGGTCACAAGCCCTACAATACAGTTCATTTTCTACTATCCTCATACTGTGAGGTATATTGTTATTAATTTACATTGATCTGCTGGGGTGATGTCTTCAATAGTTACTTGAAAAAAAATGATTGGGTGAGCTTAAGAGCCCAGTGGATCATACACAGTACATCCATAGCGTTATTTAAACCAAACACTGAACATGCAAACACTTATCATCCATTAGGCGTTTCAAACATTTATTTATCAACAGTTGTCAATTAGATCGAAAGGGGTTAACCTATGTGTTCCAGATCTGGGGGGAGAGATCAATTCTGAAACTCAAACCCTTCTCTAGGATCATTTCTGAAACCCACTTCATTCAGGTGTCAATCCTGATAACCAATTCTAATTCTGCATGGAACACACAGGAAGGACATTCATCCCCACGCCGGTACATGGTTGAAATCTTTAGTTAATCTTATTTTTGTGAACAGAGCATAATAAAATAAATATTTCATTAATAATTAAACATTCCATCAGCATGACATCATAAATCAGTATTTTCATAGGTGAAAACAATGATTGTCGATTTCTGATGTAGAAGATCGTACAAGACGCAACTACAGAGCATACTCTCTCAGTCAAAAATAATATAAATTAAAAATAAAAGAAAATCTTTCACAAATCATTTAGTCAATAACCTTGCATATTTCTAGGCATTCAAACAATGCAAACATCACATATTCAGCATTAAAATTCAAATAATACTAGAGAGTAGAATAATCACTTCCACCTCAGTAGTATTTCTCTAAATCTTTGTAGTATTATCTCAACTTGTTTCAAGTCTTTGACCAACAGTCTTCAGGATCTACGTTTTGAAAACGTGATTTAATCGATGCCCATGAATAGTATCGTATGAACAGTACCGTATATATGAACAGTGCTAAATAGTAACAGTGAACATTACCTTATATATGAAGAGTAAACTACGTATGCGTACTGAAATGAATAACGACATCTCCAATCCTAAATAAAGACTAGAGCAGAGTGATTATACCTATTTTGATCAGAAAGAACCTCAAATTGCTTCAAAAGAGGCACCCAACAGTAGATCTTCACTACTGCTATGTAGAAACAGGGGTTTTCCCCTTCCTACTACTATATTTGCTGTCTAAAATAGCTGAAGAACAAGAGAAGAGAAAAGAGTAAGCAAAGAAATTCTTTCTTTGTTACTGGAATAAATTTTCAAAATGAGAGGGGGGGGGGTTTATATAGATTTTTCTGGCAAAAAAAGACGAAACCGCACAATTACAAATAGTTTGTTACTGTAGCTCCAGTAATCACCGAACCTTATTTTGTCTGCCAAAAAAATAGTGACCGTTTTTGTGAATAGTAATCGTATATTTGAACAGTAAATTTTAAATTTTTTTAAAACTCAAATTTTGGGTATTACAACACTAAAATTGTAGATATTACACTCGGCCCTCGAGTCTAATCCCAATCACATCATGTACCCTAACCCCGATGCTCAGCCCTCGAGCCTATGGTCTCATTATCCGTGTACATTTACATTTTTCAAAATCATTTAGATATATATGAACCTCCTGAAACCATTTAAACCATGTCATTTCACACAAGTTTCATACAAAGAACACAAGTCATAGAAAACACCTGAATCAAACTCCTCACCTCGAGTCTCGTGCACCAATGCCCTGTCAACAATAAGCCTCGTCCCGTAATGCTCACGCAAGTCTACATTATTTGAATTCAATTTCAGTTCTTTATAAAATGTGGCTTAATTCCCTACTCGACTATCCCTAATTGGTCTCAACCGACCCAAATCTGATTTAATCGAATTCGGTCAATCAGTCAAACTTGGTCAAATTTGGTTAACATAACCAATTTTGATTATCTTGGTCAATTTGGGTCCAATTGGGTCAAGTTATGGCAAAATTGGGCCAATTAAGCAAAAATCTCCAAATTTCAATACTTAGCCCAAATTCAAGCAGTTGCCCTCTTTGCGTAGTGAATTTGTCGATATTTCTATGACTAATTCGTAAGTCAAATTTGCGCAAAACTTTTCAAATTTCATCTACATTACCTAAACCCTCATCAAAATTTTAGATTCTGATTTTTGGACAACATTTACTAAGGTTTCTAAGTGCATTAACATGAAATGTGAAATCCCGTACCTCATGTGATAGATAGTCAAGTTGTGCATCTATTGACCCTGTTAATAAGTTTAGATTGGGCTGAAATTTGGTACACACAATCTTGACATGTCCAGCAATCTCTCCACCAAATTTCAACTCAAAATACCTATGTTTGGTCAGTCCACTAGTCTCCTACATTTCTGTCATGTAACAAATTGTTCAAAACTTCAATTTCCTATGGTTTTTCAAGTGCTTATGCATATCTATTGCCCTACTGATTTGGGTCCCTATCATACGTATTTTGTATAACTTAGGTTCTAGAACATTGGTAGTTCAAATCTCATCTCAAAATAGTAAGCAATCATGGCCATAAGCATTCCTAAATGCACCCTACAACATAGCATATATCAACAGTTTAAGAATTTTTTTCTAAGTACCAGAAATTTGCATGTTAGTAGGTATCTTGGCATGAACATAAAATTCTGCATTTGTAAGTCGAATTTGTGATAAGCTTTCCAGATTTCATCTAGACTGAACGCTCACCAAAATTTTTGATTCTGATTTTTGGACACCATTTGCTAAGGTGTCTAAGTGCATTAAAAGGGACTGTGAAATCCCGTACCTCATGTGATAGACAATGAAATGGTGCATCTATTGACCCCCTTACTAAATTTAGATTAGGCTTAAATTTGGTGCACACAATCTTGACATGTCAAGTAACTTCTCCACCAAATTTCAGCTCAAAATACCTATTGCCCTACTGATTGGAGGTCCTATCATACATATTTTGTATAACATAGGTTCTAGAATATTGTTAGTTCAAATCTCGTCTCAAAACAGTACGCAATCATGGCCATAAGCATTCCTAAATGCACCCTATAACATAGCACATATCAACAGTTTAAGAATTTTTTTTCTAAGTACCAGAAATTTGCATGTAAGTAGGTATCTTGGCATGAACATAAAATTATGCATATATAGGCTTAGGGATTAGGGCTTATACCTTCTTGTAGCCTCTGGTGTGAGGTTTAAAATGCCTCAGATTTTAGTCCAAACGAACGTCCCTAGAGTTTTTAAATGATGCCTCAAAAACACTTCCCAGAACTATTTCCTACTGAAACTGTTGAAACAGTGAGCAACCAATCAACTTCAAGGCTCTATAAATCGTGGTTAGGATCTCAGATTCTTAATTTCTATCACTTGGAGATCGAAATACACATGACAAGGTAGAAAATGAGTGCTTTTACCTCAAGAACGGATCTCGGATGGGTTGCAAATCACTCCCTTGAATATCAAACCAACACAATTTTCACAATTTTTTTGCAGATTTCTGCTGCAACCTTGACAACCAGCTCCTATTTGTGATCTTTTTCCTCTCTAGTGGTTGTGCATTTTGACAAAGGGCTTGGGAGTTTTTTGAGAGGGATGTGAGAGTTTTGAAATGAGCCAAATTTCAAAGAAAACGAACTTGGAATGAAGGAGATATGAGCTCTGGAATATGGGTTGCAGAAACTGAAAAATGAGATTTTTGCTTAAAGGTGGGGTTTTGTTGCATGTATGAGGTGGCTTGCATAGCAAATGAGAGTGCCACGTGGCCCCTGAGCTGCCATGCATGGTGACTTGTTGGCACCATGTATTGGCCAGCTCAGAGGTGTGATTAGATTGCAAAACCTGGGGATCAAAACCTTGTGTTTTGCTGGTTTTCTCTCATGAAAAATACCCAAAAATGCTGAAAAAATGCAAGAAATTATGGAAAAAGTAGGGGAGAGAGGGAAATGGGCGCGTGGGCTACCTAGGTGGATGGGCCAGCCCCACGTGCATGGGCCAAATTGGTGCAAGCTAGCGGCTCGTGCACCCTGTGTGCTAGTGCAGGCTTGGGCCCCCGCCACTTGCCAGTCTCGTGCGCCTGTTTTGCAGCGTGCATGGGCTGTGAGCTTGTGCGGTCTAAAAAAAATTATTTTTTTCTTTTGTCATTTTTTTGTATTTCTCCCTTTTTATGTATATATATTGTAATACCCTAAATACTCTATACTTAATTAAATAAAATTTATCATTTATTTAGTGAAATTTGGGTACAAAATGAAATCGAGCTCATTTCAGGGCTAAATTTAGCAGGTTTCAAAATTCTTATTTAGTGCCCCTTAAGGACCCAAAACAACTTGAAATAAAGTAATGTGACATAAACCAACTAAGGGGACAACATATCCAAAAATTAGAACAATTGGTCGAGGTTATGGTTTTCATTTGCCAAATGCCCTTTAGGGAGTCCAAATTAGGAAAAAATGTCATTTAGGGTACTTTGGGGGATCGAAATGACCAGAAACAAAATCGAATGACATGATCTAACAAAATGAATGACATATCCAAACATCAGAACAATTAGCCAAGATTTGAATTACCATTTGCCAAGTAACCGCAATGGGTCTTAAATAAGAAAAGTTTTTAAAGAAAAATCACCTAGGGCCAAACCATACCTTAAAATGTGCATTAGGTCATGCAATTCCAAAACTGTATGATATAAATCATAATTCTATGCAAATAAGGAGATATTAATTTTTATTTTATTTTTGTGAACCCAAGAAGTTATGGCCACCCCTAACATGTGCAAGTTACATGGGTAGAACACCATAATCATGTGCACCCTACCCTACCCAACCCAAAGCTCCATGGGACATGTCCATTATTTGAATCCTTGTAAAATGATCTCATGTTCCATGAAAATGATTCAATACAACCACATTAGTAGACGTTTTATATGGTTTAGAAACCATGAGACATGATTCCATATACACCCCTAGTTGATTGTGTACACCCACACCCACTTAAGCCAAAATCAGCCCAACCATGTACATGTGTGTGTGCACACATGTGAGCAACCCTATTTGGATAGTTTCTTGAAAGCAAGATGAGCATCTTTGACCATTATACGGTGTCCTCTCAAATCTAATATTGTAACCCATTCTTGATGTACAAGAAATAAGAGAATGGGAAAGTATTCCGTGTGTGTTTGTGTGATGAGCAAGCAAGGTAACCAAAAAGAAAAGTTTCCATGAACACATATGGGACGTCCCATTTGAATTAGAATATGATTTAGACCTCTTTTATGTTCACACAAAATTAGAAAACAAGATTTTACTCATATCTTTTAAATTAGAAAGCCGTAGTGGTCCTACTTGCTAACCATGAGCACACTTGCCCTCTTTATGCAAACCATCCCCTTATGAGTTTGGAAACATGTCCAAATGTGGTGAGCTACCGTAGCTGCCTAGATGCCCCCCTTATGCTCATGAACATCTATATAAACCCTCTCTTGCTCACATTCATCTCATCCCAAAGCAAAGAGTTGACACTTCTCTCTTTGCTTGTTCTTACCCTCGCTTAGGCACCTCTTCTCACTCTCTTTCCTCTCTTATCTAAGAAATTTTTATTTCAATATTTTAGAAAGTTGTTGAAGTAGTTTTGTTAGTGATTAGAAGTTCTTGAAGTTCTGAAAGTGGTGGATAAGGGGAACCTCTACTGGATTCTATAGAGAAACTCGGATTAAGGTGGAGGGAATTTCTTGAACTTCTACTTTGCTCTTTCAAATTTCTAGCATGTTCATGTTTGTTTGAATTCTAGTTTTTAGTATGTTTTATTTTAGTTTCAGCATGTTTAATCATATTTGAATTTTAGCTCAGCACATTTTTATGTTTTAATCACTCATGAGAGCATGCCATGATTAGAATTCATGTTTAGGATTTAATTCAATGTTTCAAGCATGCTATGTAATGTTTTCATGCTTTCTTGGTTGTTTAAAATTTTGATATTTACAATTTGAATTTCTTTTATAATTATGTGATTCTTTAATATAAGAAATTGAAGACAAGAACCACATACTGTCATAGTGTCCCGTATGGGTGTTATGGGTGTTCTTAACACATTCTTAGAGTGTGTGGTTGCGGGGCGTAACTAAGGGATACTTGGTATGTGGCATCTAATGAAAAGTAACAATGAAATGTCTTTCCACTCTAAAGAGGGATATCTAAATTAAGAACCTCAAATGAGTAGAACCCCTTTTAGTCTTAACGTCAACTACAAACAAAAAGTTATGTGAATTACTTAATGCATGAAAGTGTTTCAATTTAGATGTGCTATTAATTTGAAATAGTAACTTAATTGTTTTAATGAATGATCCACTAGGCTATATGCTCACCCCTTCCTTTTATTTTTTAGGAATTTGAAATGTATGATCAAGCTTGCTAAGGAATTAGAAAGCCTATTTTTAAAAAGTTTCTATGTAAGGACATATTGCCTAAATTTTGAATAAAGACTTTCGCTAAATTTTACTTATAAATTTAAAATTATGTAATCTTTCTTTTGATATGAATTCAATAATATATTTTTTTATTTTATAAATAAAAAGTTTGAAGTTTTCCTTTATTCACTTATATTATCTTGTCAAATTCTAAACTCAATGGAAGTGTATTCATGAGTATTTCAATAAATGTTAGAATAAAGGAATTGAGATGCAAGTTGTGTACTTGTAAATGTAGCATAGGACCCAAACCGCCTTGTTGTTAAGCTTAAACCTCTTTCTAGGGGGTTGGGGTGTTACAAAGGTGGTATTAGAGCCTAGGCATTAGTTGCTGGGCCAAAATTAGAAAGTTTCCTTTGATCCTAAAGGTGGTATCAAAGTCTAGGCTTTCAGTGCCTTGGGCTAGAATTAGAAGGTCAATTAGTGGCTGTTTGACAAGAATTAGAAACTCAAATTAGGGTTTCACTTGGAATTGAATTGAATCTTGAATACCCTACCTTTTATTTTTGAAATTGAAAAATGTTTAGTGTTTTTAGAAAGGAAATATATGTTTTTGAAATGTTTTGTTTGGATACAAAAACTACAAGTTGAGCTGATAGTGGGTAAGTCTTGTCCCAAGTAAAGCTAAACATTGAAAGGGAGGTAGGTTATCCCGCCCTAGAAAGCGTAGTTGCTAAGCAAACTTCGATCTCGCCGCCTGATCTAGAGGTTGCTTACCAGCTTATAGGAGTGGTCTAAGTTGAAGAACACCCTTACTTTTTATATAAAAAAAATTAGAAGGTCAAAAATTAGGGCAAGAAACTGACTATAAGTCGAAAAAGATGCCAAAGATGGTATCTTGACTATATAGAAGTTTCGAGTCAACCCACATTGAACCCTAGGTCTAGGAGAAAGACCTTAGGTAGAAACGTGGCATAGCCATGGGTAGCACAGTGGATCAAAAGCATAAATCTTTTAGACTTATGCTAGAAATTGAAACTTCCGGAAAAACAAAAAATTGTTTGATCAAGACATGAGATTGGGAAGTTTCTATATCTTTGGTTTCTATGTAGTATGAGATGCATAGGAATTCAGGGTTATGGAAGAAGCCTAGACTTAGAGAATGATGGGCCATGTGTCGTGAATGATCAGTAACTCTGGCAGAACGGGTTTCTCTATGCTCGCTGGTATGGGAGGGTAGAGTATAGTGGGCTCGAGAACCTTTGTTATCGAGCAATTTACGAAATTGTTTGGGTGCGGCTCTGTTCTGGGTGAAAGCCGAAGTGAAGCGGTTAGAGTGGTATAGGACACTGGAACCTGAAAGCTTAGGTGGAAGCTTGGAACTTTGCTGTGCTAGCTTGATTATATGATTGTATGATATACATGCTTTACTGTTTATTTACTTTGAGACCAAATCTTGTAACCATGCATGAAAAAAACCTGAAAGAAAAACTTTTAGGCCACTAAATAGATCGAAAACCTAGAAACATGAATGTAGATTCATGGTAGTACGAACGTTTGATGAAACAAATATTGACGGGTTCAAGAAGGGTGGCAATAGCCACGCATCATTTTAAGGGACTAGCCAGAAGTTGGTGGCATACGATGAGGATGGACTCTGACATAGACATTGAGAAAATGAATTGTGAAGAGTTCAAGAAGATTTTCTATGAAAAGTTCTGTCCGGAAGCGACATAGAGGAAGTTACAAGAGAACTTCATCGGGTTGAATTAGAAAAACTTAATTATAGCTGAGTACGAGAAAAAGTTTATTATATTGGATAAGTTCTCTTGGGAGGTGATCAGAAAAAAAAAATGAAAGATAATCAATTTGCTAAGGGATTCAAGATTGAGATTCGTACAGTAATAATGACCTTGGCCTGAAAAAATTACAAGGATGTTGTGGAATGAGCCTTGATCGTTGAATAGGAACTCAATCTAGAACAAGGTTGAAAGGAAGGAACAATAAACCTAGTAATGACATAGAGAACCCAGAGGCCCAAAAAGGATAATATTGGTGGGAATGCACCATAGACTCAAAAATAAAGGCATGATAAAGATGAACTAAAAGAATAGGCGAAGAAGTAGGGACTGTGCTATGTGTGTAGGCAAAACGGTCATTTGGCAAGAAACTACCTGACTGCACCCACCCGAGCTCCTTAGCCACAAAACACTCACGGAAGAGGTCAGAATGATCGTTTTTAGGGTAAACAGCAACAACAAAAAGCCAACTAGGGGCAAAATCAGGGTCATGACAGAACTAGGCCAGAGTGTTTGTTGTTGAAGCTCAGGAAGATCAAAACCTACCCAAGAGACCCTAGTATAAAAAAATATTAGGAGAACTTGATTAAGCTTTATTTAAAATTGTTATATGTTAGCATTTATCAATTTTAAGCTTTGATAAGGTTTTGTACCTATTCTTTTCAATAAATGAAATTTATTCCCTTAAGAATCCTTGTTGTTGCATTTTGAAGGTTTAACATAGAAAGTCTGGGAATAGAAAGTGTTAGTAATAACCCAAGGCTTGTCGTGTGTTTGAGTCCACTAAGATGAAGGTGGGGTATGACAAAAAAACTTTAACCTTCAAATAGATTGAAAACTTTAGGATGGGTGTGACCCTAAATGAAAGACAAGCATATCTCTATAACATGTTTTGCTCACCGAATATTTTGTAGCAGATCAGGGGTGGACAAGGGTAAGGCAAACGACTCACAAGCTTAATAGAGGAAATTGAATAAGATAAGTGTACTAACCTTAGGTTAGATGTTGAGGATACCCTAAGAATTAAAGGAGAAAACACTTTATGGGTAATTCCTATTCATCTCACTAAAGTGGCTAATTTTTGCCAACCAGATCCATAGATCAATTTACTAAGCTAGAGAGAGTTACTTAGACACTAGAGGCTATGTTGAGCTCTTGTATCCAAGACATTAAAGGAAATGAGAGAAAGTACGAACCTGACCCCTCTCACATCATCCATTGGGAGGAAGTGAATATTCAAAATGATGCTACTTATGAGGAAACAATGGTCAGAATCCTCAACCATATAGTATAGAGCCTATAAACGAAGAATATTCTGTTGGTGAAGGTACTGTGAAAACATCACGGGGGTGGAAGAAGCTACATAGGAACTTGAAAGCGAGATGAAGACCAAGTATCCACACCTATTCACTAGAAATCCTTAGTTATGTACAAATCTCAAGGAAAAAAATTTTCTAAGGAAGGTCGGTTGTAATACCCTAAATTCTTTGTGCTCAATTAAATGAAATTTATCATTTATTCACTAAAATTTGGGTGCAAAATGAAACTGGGCTCATTTCAGGTCTAAATTTGGCAGGTTCCAAAACTCTCATTTAAAACCCCTTAGGGACCCAAAACAACATGAAATGAAGTAAGGTGACATGAACGAACTAAGGGGACAACATATCCAAAAATTAGAACAATTGGTTGAAATTAAGTTTTTCATTTGCCAAATGCCCTTTAAGGGGTCCAAATTAGAAAGAATTGTCATTTAGGGTGTTTTGGGGATCAAAATGACCCGAAACGAAATCGAATGACATGAACTAACAAAATGAATGACATATCCAAAAATCAGAACAATTGGCCAGAATTTGATTTTTCATTTGCCTTGGACCTCAGTGGGTCTAAAATAAGAAAAGTTTTTAAAGGAAAATAACCTAGGGACAAATCATACCTTAAAATGTTCATTAGGTTCATGCGATTCCAAAACTATATGATATAAATCATAACTCTATGTATTAATTTTTTTTTTTTTGTGAACCCATGAAGTTATGGCCACCCCTAACATGTGCAAGTTACATGGGTGGAACACCATGATCATGTGCACCCTACCCTACCCAAAGCTCCATAGGACGTGTCCATTATTTGAATCCTTGTAAAATGATCTCATGTTCTATGCAAATGATTTAGTACACCCACAATAGTAGACGTTTTATATGGTCTAGAAACCATGAGACATGATTCCATATACACCCCTTCTTGATTATGTATGCCCACACCCACTTAAGCCAAAATCGGCCCAATCATGTACATGTGTGTGCGCACACATGTGAGTAACCCTATTTAGATAGTTTCTTGGAACCAAGATGAGCATCTTTGACTATTATATGGTGTCCTCTCAAATCTGATATTGTACACCCGTGCTTGATGTACAAGAAATAAGAGAATGAGAAAGTATTCCTTGTGTGTTTGTGTGATGAGCAAGCAAGGAAACCAAAAAGGAAAGTTGCCATGAGCACATTTGGGACGTCCCATTTGAATTAGAATATAATTTAAACCTCTTTTATGTTCACAAAAAATTAGAAAAAAAGATTTTACTCATATCTTTTAAATTAGAAAGTCATAGTGGTCCCACTTGCCAACTATGAGCACACTTGCCCTCTTTATGCAAACCATCCCCTTATGAATTTGGAAACATGCCCAAACGTGGCGAGCTACTGTAGCTGCCCTTGATGGCCCCCTTGTGCTCATGAACATATGTATAAACCCCCTCTTACTCACATTCATCTCATCCCAAAGCAAAGAGTTGACACTTCTCTTTTTGCTTGTTCTTGCCCTCTCCTTGGCACCTCTTCTCACTCTCTTTCTTCTCTTGTGTGAGAAGTTTTTATTTCAATATTTTAGAGAGTTTTGAAATAGTTTTGTTGGTGATTAAAAGTTTTTGAAGTTCTGAAAGTGGTGGATAAAGGGAATCTCTGTCAGAATTTACGAAGAAACTTGGATTAAGGTGGAGGGGATTTCTTGAACTTTTACTTTGCTCTTTTAAATTTTTAGCATGTTCATGCTTGTTTGAATTCTAGTTTTTAGCATGTTTTATTTTATTTTCAGTATGCTTAATCATATTTTAATTTTAGTTTAGCATGTTTTTACGTTTTAATCACTCATGAGAGCATGCCATACTTAAAATCCACGTTCAGGATTTAATTCAATGTTTCAAGCATGCTATGTAATGTTTTTGAGCTTTCTTGGTTGTTTAAAATTTTGATATTTACATTTTGAATTTCTTTTATGATTATATGATTCTAAATATAAGAAATTGAAGATAAGAACCACGTATTATCATAGTGACCCGTATGGGTGCTATGGGTGTTCTTAACACATGCTTGGAGTGTGTGGTTGCGGGGCACAATTAAAGGATACTTGGTATGTGGCAACCAATGGAAAGTGACAAAGAAATGTCTTTCCACCCTAAAGAGGGGTATCTAAATTAAGAATGTCAAGGAAGTAGAACCCCTTTCCGTCTTAACATCAACTACAACCAAAAAGTTGTGTGAATCACTTAATGCATGAAAGTATTTGAATTTGGATGTGCTATTAATTTGAATTAGTAACTTAGTTGTTTAATGAATGATCCACTGCGCTATGTGCTCATCCGTTCCTTTTATTTTTCAAGAATTTGAAATGTATAATCAAGCTTGTTAAGGGATTAGAAAGCCTAATTTTAGAAAATTTCTATGTAAGAGCATATTGCACAAATTTTGAATAAAGACTTCCGTTGAATTTTACTTTTGAAGTTTAGAGTTATGTGCTCTTTTTTTTATTATATGAATTCAATAATATATTTCTTTCTTTTATGAATAAAAGGTTTGAAGTTTTCCTTTATTCACTTGTATTATCTTGTTGAATTTTAAACTTAATAGAAATCTATTCATGAGTATTTTAATAAGTGTTAAAATAAAGGAATTGAGATGCAAGTTGTGTACTTGTAAATGTAACATAGGATCCAACCCGCCTTGTGGTTGAGCTTAAACTTTTTTTTAGGGAGTTAGGGTGTTACATATTCGAAATTTTCAAATTTTCTTCCTCATTATTTTTATCATTCCTTGCTTCATCAATCTCTTGAAAATTTTCAATTATACACCATTTTTATCATTTATACAATTATTTTTTCAAAAATTGAATAATCCACCGAAAAATTTTATTTTTTTCTCCCAAAAATTCTATTAATTACTCTAAAAATTTAATAATCACTCCAAAAATTTAATAATCATTATAAAAAAAAATGACATCCTCCAAAAATCACATTTTCCTTGTAATTTAATTTATTTTTCTCTTAAAATTATATTTTTTAATTATTTGAATTCTTTTCAATAAATGATTAAAAATAGAAAAAAATTGATAAAATTTATGTACTTTCATTAAAAATTTTAAAAAGAAAATACATATATCAACCTATTAATTGTATTTCAAAATTATGGGTCATAACAAATAATTTGGCTAAGTCCACAAAGAAATTGGGAGAGCAATGTACAACATACTGAATATAAAAAGGTGAGTGCATTAAAAATAATAATGATGCAGTATAAAAATAAAAAGTGAAAAAACAAATAATAAACATGAAGATATATTTCATGATGAAAAACAAATTTACTAAAAATAATTGTTGATCTGATTTAGGTCAACATATCGGATAGATCTAGAGAGGTTCAGATCTCAAAGTGGTGGGACATCTAAATAGGTGGAGATGACTACCTTGTTTTAAATTATTATTTTAATTTAAATAAATCATGTGTGTATTTAATGTTATGATTTAATGATTTGGATGGATGCATGAGATATAGCTATAACACCCCACAATTTCATGGACACGTACACGTTGCGATTAAAAATAAAAATAAAAAATATAAATTGTAGGTTTATAAGGAAATGAGAATTCAAAATAATTATAGGTAAAATATAACTAATTTCTTGATGAATGATAATGATGAAAAATAAATAAATAATGTTAGAAATAAATAATAATATTTGCAATACACATAGAAAAAAATATATTTTTAGAATTGATAATATTTAGGTTAAAAATACGAGATTCGCAAAAAAAAGAAATAAATGAGTTAAAGATCATATTTTATTTAAATATATGTATAGACCATGGTTTGAAAAAATATATGAAATATTGGTCGATTAAAATATTGATGGATTAAAAAAATCTAAGATTTACTTGAGAAATAAATCAAGTATTTGATTGATAGAAATAAATAAATAAATAAATATGATGCTCACGTAAATAAATAAAGAAATATAATGCTTGTGTAGGTGCGATGGCATAAGAGGTGCAAGAAAGCAAATGAATGAAATTTAACCTCAAGTGCACACATCGCTTTATGTCAAATAAATAAATAATAAAATTATAATAAAATAAAATTGAAGAAATTCTAATAAAAAGAATAAGAGAAAAAAAATCTGGAAAAATCACGGTTTGATCAAAGAAGAATCTAGAAATTTGAGGAAAGAAGAATAATGATTGAAAAAAAAAACAATTTGGGCATTGATTTTGGTTTGGCCGTGATGATTGAACGAAGAGGGATGAAGAAAAATGTTCAAAACATGATTTGAGATGGTGACTAGGAGTTGACGATCGAACGAATGATAGGAAGAAGACAATGGAAAGGGGTTTGGGATTTTGCGGCCCACACATGATTTGGATTTTGTAGCTTGTTGCTTGCTAAGCGTTAATCATGTTCAAACGAAGAAGGAAAGAAAGAAAACCAGCAAACATGATTTTGCTGCTATGATTCACGCGAAACAGAAAAAGACGATTTGGGTTTACATTTTTGGCGAATAACAAAAGCGATTGAAGCCATGAAGAACAGAAATTCATAGTGGTTGACCGTGAAGAAGAAACATTTTTAAATCTGGAAATCATGGCGATTGCTGCTGTTGGATGTGAGTAATGAATAGAAAACAGAGGAAAGAAGACAGACCAGCAGCTGTGCACGTTGGTGTTGTTGCTGCTGTTGAACGAAGGTGAAAGAGGGGTTGAAAGATGTGTGTGTTGTGATGTGGGGCTTTTGCTAGTTGTTGTTGTCGCTGCCAGACGAAGAAGAAAGCAAACTGAAAGAGGATTGCAATTTGAGCGTGAAATAGAGGAATGAAAACAGAACAACGCAGCTGTGCATTGATGCTATCCATGATGAAGGTGTGCATGCTACTGTTGCTATTTGTGAAGAAAGAAGAAGAAGAGCAGCAGTTGTGTATTATGCTATGCAAAAGAAGAACGAAGAACAAAGCGGTTGTTGTTGTAATGTTCAAGTCGCGTGAAGAGGAAGAAGATGAACAACGATGCCCTAGATTTGGCATTTTTGTACACAAGAAGTTTCAATAGAGAAATCAACATTTCAGTTGGTTGTTTTGAGGAATTTTGAATGGATTTTAGTACATAGATTTGTGAAGAACGAGTTGCGAAAGGGGTTTCAACATTCAAAAATCATTTGAAACATGGTGAGCTTCATTTTGCATCCTAATGAATAATTTAACTGATTTGTGTTAAGTAGTTTTGAGAGATTGTATATTGATTTTGAATATGCAACAGATTTTGGGCATCGATACTTGCTTTGGCGAGGAACGAATTGCAAAGAGGTATAAAGGTTTATTTTTTCCAATATTTGAATTAAAATTAGTTAGAGTTGAATTATTTAGATTATATAAAATGTGAAGGGATTGTGAAGATTTGAAACAAAAATAGAGAATTTTGGGAATCTTTCGGTCATAGGTTATATGCTCTAAATTCATGTTTCATTAGAAATAATTTTTATTTATGATTGTGGAATTATTAAATTGATGTGGATGATAATGATTATCAAAGTTCAAGGGATTGTGAAGATTTAGAAGTTTATTTTAAATTTAGTATTTAATTGATTGGCAAGTAGAGAACGGTTCTTAATATTTAAGAACTTCCCATAGTTGAAGATCAAAATTTGGAACCCAGATTCAAGTTTTAGTGTCTTTAAATTATTAATTTGGATCTAAATAAATTATTTGGAAGTGAATGAAGTGTAGAAGCTTGAGAATAAATTGTGAGAGTTTTTATTTTTTAGATTTAAATTTCAAAATAATAAAGGTATTATTTTTCTAAAATATAAACATAGAAGTATTTTGAACAAAATTTTGATAACCACAAAAGATCTAGAAATAAATCAAGATGATCTTTATTTCAGCCTTAAAAATCTTATTTTGATCAGAATAAAATTAGTTGAATATAAATTAATCTCTTTTAGAGATAAAAGAAGATAATTTAACTATTCACTAAATAAAAATATGTTTCGAAATTGTCCTAAAAGAATTTGACAAGAACATTTTAGTAGCATTCAATTCTCAATGGGCGATGACCCGCACATAAGGCATCTTTGCCAAAGAGGGCGCATCTCCACGCTAAACCCATAGCACGTGACGGGAGGTTCAATTGAGAGTCGGGGTGTTACAATTATGGTATCAGAGCCCAATACTATGATACACTGGGCTAGACTTGATTTTTCACCGAATTTGATTTTCACTGAAAAATGAATTTCCCATTTGATTTGATTTCTTCGACAAATGATTTAAAGAAATGGATAGATGTCAACTACGAGGATAGTAGTTTATGAAAAGACTAGGCTGATGCAAATGTGCTTGAGTTCACAGTCGCAGGTGTGACTCGAGTAATGGTAGGTGTCCTTAAGAGTGTGATATCTATACGGATGTCTTTGAGGGTTGATGCCTATGCAGGAAAGGTCTAGAACTTGAGACCGTGCTGTCACATAGAAGTTTTATGAAGTCAAACTTGGCAATCCTACGGAAGTATATATTAGCCAAGTGAAGAATGAGACCATAGGTTTAGATAGAGACCGGTTGTTGTCTCGGGAGTACAATGAATCTTAAATTAAAAGCTTTTAGGACATATGCTAGAGACAAATAACGTGTTTGAACGCCCACTTGTTTGGTTAGGACCCGAGTCTAAGAGGATCTTGTATCTTTGGTCTCTATGTAGGATGAGGTGCATAGGGATTTGGGGGTACAGAGAAATCCTGGATTTGGGGAATGACAGACCATGTATGGTAAGTGATCGATTTCTTTGGCTGAACTTGTACGCACTATAATATATTGGGATAGGGCGGTACAATACGATGGGTCTTGTGTCAGCCTTAGAATACGTCCATGGGTGCACTGTCATGCTATTTTTAACTAAAGGATCAGGTTAAACATGGTGGGACATCTACAGTCATAGATATCAAGACACTTGCGTCATTGTATAGATGTAATGTAATTCTGGGTGGAAGTGTGTGTGGAAGGGCGAGGGTAGGATGGGTTGCCTAGACTTGGAAGCACAGATGGAAGCTTGGGATTGCATTATGCAAGCGTGCATTGTTTACTTGGTTGTAGGGTGATTGTTTGTTATATATGTAATATAATTATTTTGAGTATTTACCCAAACTCTTGTACCCAGAAACAAATGAAATGTTGTCGACTTAGAAATATAAACTCCTAGACCACTAAGACAAAGCAAGAACTTAGAAACATGAATTTAGAATCACAATAGCATAGTAAACGCGAAAGGGTATAGGTGGGTAACACAGGTCTCAGTATCCAAAGTTTTAGAAATAAAGTTTGATTTGATTTGGTTATTGAAATTGTCCATTTTAATATGATTAAATTTTTTGACACTGAAGTATTTTGACTTATCAATAATGTAATACCCTGAAAGTCTGTGAAACGTCCCCGTCGCTAGTGAACGGCGAAAGTGGAACAACAAACTTAGTAAAGGACTACAAATGGCCAAAATGTCCGAAAACCATGTACTATAAGTGTGAATAAGTGTAAGAGTGAAACCAATCCGAGAAGCGCAAGAAATGGCGAAGAAAAACCCTGAATACCAGAAATTCCATTCTGGTGACCACGGTTAGCCTATAGTGACCGCGGTCATTGCATGAGAAACCCAGAAAAACGAAGGAAATGCATCATTCTGGTGACCGCGGTCATCGCGATAGAAACCCAGAAAAGAAATAGGAAAAATGCATCTGGCGACCGCGGTCTGTGAAAGGGTGACCGCGATCATCACATGAAAACCCAGAAGAGGAACGATGCACCACATTCTGTCGACCGCGGTAATCACACAGTGACCGCGGTCATTGCACAGTGACCGCGGTAATGCTACAGTGATCGCGGTCATTCGTCGAATTCTATATAAACAAACGTGCGCAGAAAACCCTAGATCTGGAAATTTTCCGCCGCAACTCAGTCATTTCTTCCTCTAGCTCTCTCCTAACTTGTTTGCTTCATTTTTTGAGTGTTCTATTGGGTTCTAAGGGTGGTTTGAGTTCCTTCAAACCATTCTCTACCGTCTTCAAGCTCAGATCCGCCAAGAACGACGTCAACAAGGGTGGATTCGAGTTGAAGCAAGCTTGGAAAAGGCTTTGAGCTAAGGTAAATCTCGAAAACCCCTTTGAGATCTTGTTTACTTAGCTTTCTAAATCGTTTTTCTCAAATGTAGTATGTTTTCCTTGAGTTAATGTGTGATTTAGACTCAATGATCAAGTGTTAAGGTGTTAAGCACATGTCGCCGACCCCGGCAATGCGACATTCACTAGTGTTTCCCGTTTTGTACTAATTTTGTTGCATTTGAAACACATGTGCCAAGAATACATACCTTAGGGTTTTAGTTATGCCATGTATGCCTTAGACTCACACATTTTGGTTGTGTAAAAACCCTATAGATTGATAACCTAAGGCGTGCACAGCGAGGAGCAAGGCACAAGCTTGAGGAGTACAAATGTGGGTGTGATTTTCTTACTCCCTAGCCTTATTCAAATTTTGAATGTTTAACATGATGTTTGTTAGATTAGGATTTGTTTAGGAGCATGCTAGGACTTGCTTGATTGACTTTGGTTGGGTTGACTTGGTGTATGTCTTGATGTATGGTTGTTTGTGCCATAACATGCTAGATAGAGATTCCTATGAGATGAATTCCATGAACGGTTGATAGCATCTATTTTGACTCACTTGAAATGACTCATTGATGATTGAATATGACTTGGAATGATATGTATGATTAAAGAACATTAAATTAAGATTAATGAATCCACGTACTGGCACGGTGACCGGCCTTAGGGTGTCATCGTGGGTGTCCCTACCCGAGCTGACTGCGACAGCTGATAGTGTCTTCGGACGAAGAGTCGGTACGGACTTCCATCCTTGAACTGTGGTCCCGAAGGTAACCGGCCCTCGGGCGTTACCCCGGATTCACTCCCAGACCACACAGGGGATACCGAGGGTTATAGACTCTTTCGGTCTTAGATGACAACAAGACAAGGAATTGTGTAAAACGCTTAATGTAATGAAAGCGATTGCATGTTTTGTTATTCTGGTTTGTATAATGCTAGCGATGTGTAGGGATGATCCACTGGGCTCTCGAGCTCACCCCATTTTTCCGTTACAGGTGATCATTGACACTGCAGGAGTAGGTCAGCACACGGGCTGTCTTTTTGGGTAGTGACCTCGCGGGGAGGTTGTTACAGTTTTTGTTCAGTTTTATTTGAATTTGCTTTTGGACCATTCTGTTGTAAATATATTGTTTTAGAGTTTATAGTGAACTGGGCATATGCCTTTCTTTTATTTTGAACTACTTCACATGTAAGTTATATATTTAGGAACTTAAGCCCCTTGGGCAATGTTTTATTTCCATTTCATGTTTTGAAAATGGATTTGAAATGTTATTCCGCTGCAAAGTGTTTCATTTGGCCAAATGTGAAATCACTATGGATTTATGAATGAACTGATTTCCGCTGCATATATTTTTAATGAATTTCACCTCTACTGAAAGTAACAAGTATTTTGATATCATTGTACATTCTAGTGTGGACTCATAACATGTTTAAAGGAAAGGTTTGAAACGTGAGACTGAAAAAGAAAAGAAATCGAACCACGTGGCCTCCGGCTCTCGGCGAACGAACGGGTGACCCTGCGTCTCCCGCCGAACGAATGAACGAACGGGCGCGCGCCGTCTCCGCGCGCGGCCCAAGCGACGGATCGTCGCAACAGAGACAGAGACGGACTCTGGGAGTCAGGGTGTCACAAATAATGTCAAGCATAAGGGAAGGACCTAGTAGAATGGTAGTCAAAGGAGAAACTAGAGAAAAGCTTGAGCTTAGAGATGAGGCCATGCCAGTGGCAAAAGGATCAATAGGGTTCACATCCCAGAGAGTATCACAGAGAATGGAAGAGCAAGTAGTGAGAATCTTGCAGCTACTAGTAGCACCATAGCCGCTAGTATCAGTATAGTCATAGGTGCATCCACTAGTATAGCTTCAAGCTCTCCAAAATGTCATGGATGTTACGCATGATACCTGGGTTAGAATATCACAGTTTTTATATTTAATCACGCCAGAGTTTGTGAACTCATAGTTCTTTTTAGCGTTAATTCAGAAAGAAGGCTACGTTCACAATCTTTTCACTGAAACTATGACACATATCATTCCAAAATCACCAACAACAATTGAAGACATGATACATCATACAAAAAGGTGATATTATGGAACTACTCAATTATGTGATAGACTTGAGAAAATATAAATTAATTCAGAGGAACTGCTTTCAAATGAGCAACAAACTAACATCCTTTATCAATACAAGATGACTCTAATGTGGGTTGATAAATACACCAGTGGTGTGCATGAATCTAATGAATAGGATTTGGCTGAAGGTAGAAGAATCCTCTATGTAAGATCAAAGTAGCGTAGCAGAAGCGAATGGGCACATGGGAAATTGTGGATCGACTAACAAAGGTAGTTCACTCCCTACCAATTCGACCTACACACTTAGTGAGTAAACCAAGAGAGTGAACATACCATTTAGGTATCAATGTGGTTCAAATTTCGAGGACAAAATTTTATTTAAGGGAGGTAGGTTGTAACATTCTGCAATTTCATGGACATGTACACGACACAATTAAAAATAAAAAATAAAAAATATAAATTGTAGGTTTGTAAGGAAATGAGAATCCAAAATAATTATAGGTAAAATATAAATAATTTCTAGACGAACGATAATGATGAAAAATAAATAAATACTATTAGAAATAAATAATAATATTTATAATACACATAGAAAAAATAGATTTTTAGAATTAATAATATTTAGGGTAAAAAAATGCAAGATTCATAAAAAAAGAAATAAATGAGTTAAGGATCATATTTTATTTAAATATATGTATAGACCATGGTTTGAAAAAATAAATGAAATATTGGTTGATTAAAATATTGATGGATTAAAAAAATCAAAGATTTACTTGAGAAATAAATCAAATATTTGATTGATAGAAAAAATAAATAAATAAATAAATAAATATGATGCTCGCATTAATAAATAAAGAAATATGATGCTTGCGTAGGCTTGATGTCATGAGAGGTGCAAAAAAGCAAATGAATGAAATTTAACCTCATGTGCACACGTCACTTTGTGTGAAAAAAGAAAATAAATAAAATCATAATAAAACAAAAATAAAGAAATTCGAACCAAAAGAATAAGAGACAAAAAAATCTAGAAACATCACAGTTTGAGCAAAGAATCTGGAAATTTGAGAAAAAAAGAAGAATGATTGAAAAAAATAATTTGGGCATTGATTTTGGTTTGGCCATGATGATTGAATGAAAAGGGATGAAGAAAAATGTTGAAAACGTGATTTGAGATGGTGGTTTGGAGTTGACAATCGAATGAATGAACGGAAGAAGACAATGGAAAGGGGTTTATGATTTGGGGTTTTCCAACTTGTGTGCTTGCTAGCCATGAATCATGTTCAAACGAAGAAGGAAAGAAAGAAAACCAGCGAACATGATTTTGTTGCTATGATTCGCACGAAATAGAAAAGACAATTTGGGTTTGTGTTTTGAGCGAATAACAAGAGCGATTGAAGCCGTGAAGAACATAAATTCATAGTTGCTGGTTGACCGTGAAGAAGAAACATTTTCAGATTTGGAAATCATGGTGGTTGCTTTGTTGGATGTGAGTAACGAGTAGAAAACAAAAGAAAGAAGATGGACCAACAGTTGTGCACACTGCTATTGTCGAATGAAAGTGAAAAAGGGGTTGAAAGATGTCTGTGTTGCGATTTGGGGCTTTTGTTGGTTGTTGTCGCCACTAGATGAAGAAGAAAGCAAACTGAAAGAGGATTGCGATTTGAGTGTGAAATAGATGAAGGAAAATAGAGCAACCCAGGTGTGCATTGTTGCTATCTGTGATGAAGGTGTGCATATTGCTGTTGCTGTCCGTGAGGAACGAAGATGAAGAGCAGCAACTGTGTATTATGCTGAGCAAAGAAGAACGAAGAACAAAGCGGTTGTTGTTGTTATGTTTAGGTCGCGCGAAGAGGAAGAAGATGAACAACGATGCCCTAGATTTGGGATTTTTGTACACAAAAAGTTTCAATAGAGAAATCAGCATTTTAGTTGGTTGTTTGAGGAATTTTGAAAGGATTTTAGTGCATAGATTTTTGAAGAACAAGTTGCAAAAGGAGTTTCGATGTTCGAAAACCATTTGAAACATGGTGAGGTTCATTTTGCATCCTAATAAATAATTTAACTGATTTGTTTTAAGTATTTTTGAGAGATTGTATATTGATATGCAATAGATTTTGGGCATTGATACTTGTTTCGGCAAGGAACGAAGGAAAAATTGCAAAGAGGTATAAAGATTTATTTTTCTTAATATTTGAACTAAAATTAGTTAGTGATGAATTATTTAGATTATATGAAATGTGAAGAAGAGTTGTAACACCCATGAATTTTGTACAAATTTCAAATAAAATATTTTATTTGAGAAATTTATTACATTTTTAGATATAACCTTTGTATACCCTAAAGTATGAAATAACGTAAAGTAATTGGAAAACCTTGGTATCCAAGAATAAGTAATAGAAACATATATATATACACATATACACGGATATATGTAAATATCAGATACGAATATTAGATAAATACAAGTATATAAAAATATTCCTTGTGGTTGTAAAAATATATATATAATATGTGTGGGTGTTAAAATAATAGAATGTATGAGGATTAATAAGTATAAATTTATAACATTTTTATTTAATAAAAATGTGTTATATATGTATATTTATCTAATACAAATATAACATTATATAAGTATTAATTTATAATAGTATAATTGTATTACATAAATAATTGTATGTATAATTTATAACACTGTATAATGTATATATGTTGTAACACCCCAATTTTCTACCAGACCTCCGTCCACTTGCTATCACACATGTGGATTGTCGTCCGACGAAAATTGAGATGCTACTTAAAACATTTTGTTCTGTCAAAATCTTTTTCATTCAAAATTAAACTTATAATAATTGGTTCTCAAGTTAATATCTGGATAAATATTCATCAATGTAAAAACATCAAGAGAATTTCTCAAAACACTCACCGGAATTTCGCAATATAAATCATAAATAATGCAACGGAGCGACTTTAAAAATTTCCATAAAACCAGAATTATTAACTAAGAAACGTCGTTTAAAGATAAAACAAACTAAAGTTAAAACCAACGTAAATACATTGAAACAATCCAGTAAAATAAATAAAACATGACCTCCCAGTCACCTATCTCGGACGACCTCCCCATAAGGTGTCCAAATCAGAGTGCGAGTTTTCTAACGTAGTCAACATATTCTACGTCTAGGTGTACCTGAAAAATAAAGTGGGAGTGAGCTCGAAAGCTCAGTGGATTATTCCTACACATCACATGCATTATACAGACCCAATCCAAAACATTACAAACACTTTCAAACAT
Source organism: Tinospora cordifolia (assembly GCA_030144865.1). Lineage (NCBI taxonomy): Eukaryota > Viridiplantae > Streptophyta > Magnoliopsida > Ranunculales > Menispermaceae > Tinospora > Tinospora cordifolia. The sequence continues at coordinate 2,080 of JAJIYU010001261.1, read as the reverse complement.
TAGGCGTTTCAAACATTCATTTAATTTTTGGTCGAAGTCAAAACTGGAAGAGGGTTGAAATGCCTCTCGGTATTCCCTGTGATCCAATCTAATCGTAATCATAGAGGCCTCAGGTATTGATACCATCTAAAATTAGTCATGTCTCAGTATCACAATCCGAGAGAGAGTACTTATTGCAACATCGTATCCTCTCCCAAAGACTTCGAGCTATTACAGTCAGTTCTGGGTGGGAATACCTACGATCCGCCTTTCGGCTCGACAATCGCACTGGTACGTGAATTCTTAACAACCTTCGTCTTCTTTTAGTTTTATAAAGTTACTTCAATCACACCAAGGCATCATTCATATCATAACAAAACAAATTTACTAATGCTAGACATTAACAGAGTACGATAATTGATCAAACGATGAAATCTAAAAGCATAATTTTCCTATACAAGCATGCCAAAATCAAGAAACTAATCATTACGCGTCATTCAACAACAACAACCACTCAAATCAATTTTTTTTCCAAAACATTAACAACCTAGAACCTATTCAAACAAATGTCTTGAATTTTAAATCCGCATAATACATGTGAGAGAAAGAATCATGCCCACCTAAGTTCTTGGCGATTTCCTACCCCTTTGTTGCTACGATCGTCCTAGAGCTTTTTATCTGCAAAATAATTATAGCGTACAATTTCTTGATTAATATTCCTATTATTTTTCTACTACTAATGTTCACGAGGAATTAGACACATTTTTGGGAATCTTTTGTGTCCTTAACAATTTAAGTGTTTTATAGTTTCTCATTCTTTTTATTATTATTACGTTTTTCATATAATAATTACGAACAAAATAAGACTTCTATTTGTCAAATCTTTAGTCTTATTCGGATTTAAAAATCTTAGTCTTATGCTATTCCTGAAATTTTACCGAGATCACTTATAGTGCTAATTCGAATAATTATTATTTATTTGTTTTTCTAATTTAAATATTTATCTACTTAAATAATTGAGTACTTAAATAAATGATTTTTTTAATTCCTTTAACTACTTAATTTAAATATTTAAATACATGAAGATACATTAGTTAATTCTTTTATTTTCCAAACCTTAGTATTATGTCATAAAAACTTTATTATTCTAATCAATCCATATTGATTTATTCGTATTATCTTTGATTCTAATTCAAGTTATAATGATGATAAATCCTACAATAATTTCCTCTTTGTCCAAAGATACTGAAATTACATTAATTAAATATCTTTGAAATTTTCTTGCTCAACTTTAGATTATTAAAAATACCTTTATAAATTGATCTTAGCATTTGACAATTCTTAGTTCTAATTTATATTTATTTAAGTACATAAATTTTCCTAGGTTATCTAGTGATAGTATTATTTTACACTCATACTTCCTTATGTCCTAATTTATTAGCTAATCACACTTAAATTAAATCATTAAAATAGATTATCTTACTAACCTTATTATTAATTCAACCACTAACCTGTAAGGGGCTGCTCCATGTTCTGCTACTTCACCGTCCAACCCAACTTCCAGCAGGACGTTGCAATTCTTCTCCTTCTTTCAACGCTCCTTCTAATTGTCAAACACCCATTTGATCATCAGCAAGTATCATCTTCGTTTCCTAACACACTATGCCAAATTGGTTCATCACTTTACCAACCGTCACTCACTGAGACTAGAATCCGATCAACCTCTCATGGATTCTGGTCCCTTATAATAGAGCCTGCTCTATTTTTTTTTTCTTTGATCCATTTACAGACAGCATATAGTGAAATTTAAAGAGGAAGCTGAGACTTTCTAGCTAACTCACCTCCCCTGTCTTCTTCTTCACAGGCTGATGCTGCCATTCACTTTTCTCCCTGCCGAAAATCCCCTGTTCGTTGCCTACCTTCAGCTGCTCCAGCCTCTGTCTTCTCCCTTGTTTTCAGCTGCAGCACCAGGGCCTCACTTCTCCAATGCTGTAACACCCCAACCCCCGCATCTTTCCATCAGAGTGAATACATTGCCACCGTTCTTAGTGGACTTAACAAACGGCGGGTCGGGCCGGTGCTACATTACAAGCGACACACA